>CEMJ01393708.1:0-29363 GCA_900068955.1 Clitocybe nebularis | reverse complement strand
TATGGGCCCCGCGCGCTTCCAACTGCGCCATGCTGCTTGTAATATTGCGTTGGCTTTCGTACAATATTGTCTGATCCAAGTGGTTGAAAACATCGTTCCCTCTGTTTGAGCTCAGCGAAGGCTCCAAGGCAAGTGTCATGATCGATCAAACCACAGGTTTTAGTGTAACGTGCCTGTAGCAAGGCTAGTGGGGCACGGGTGGTGCATTTTCTATGTTAATGGTGCACTTGTGAACTTGGTTGCGTATTATTTCAAGTACTGCTCTTGTAAAGGTGGGGAACTTGCTTAATAGTGAGAAGGCACGTGTGAGGCGGTACAACAGAAGGTGCAACCCAGATCTTCTCATCAACCTACAGGGCCCGTTTTGAATGCAGGCGGGGGCTAACTCACTTCAAGCGATCAACAACCAGCACACCGAAACTAGCAGGCCACAAAACCCGCCTGGAAACCGATTTCAGTTTCCTTCCACGGCGCAACCTATGGCACCCATTTCAGGCCAGACGCCACAACAAAGACCACCGCTAGCGAATCAAACCCATTCTCGCTCTTCATCCTTTTTCTCTTTCCGTAACAGACAATCACCCGACAACCAGAATAGCGGCCATCTGCGTACCTCTTCAATGAGTAATGGTGATAGTAGCGGAGGCGCGGGGGCACAACTTGCATCGCAACAATCAAATGTACCTCAACCACGAAGTCCTCCAGCGTCTCACACTTCTCCTCCCCCGCAACACACCCCTCAACGGGGTTCTCAGCAGCAGCCGACAACAAGAACGAATGCGGCGTCACCGCTCGCACGTACTCTTTCGAAGCAAAACGCTCAACCACCTCCTCAACCAGCCACTGCTACCCCATCCCTTCATCCCGAAATTCGATCTGTTGTCCAACTCACGGCAGCCCATGCGCACAAAATATATTTCTCCGGTCCTCTTGTGCGCCGGATTGAACGCCAGCCCGATGGTCAGAGACCCACAAAAGACGAAGGGTGGTCGGATGTCTGGGCTCAATTAGGCGGAACTACGTTGAGCATCTGGGATATGAAGCAGATACAAGAGGCAAGCAAATTGGGGAAGGAAGTACCCCCTACCTATGTAAATACGACGGATGCTGTGAGTGGCCAAACCATCTTATCTGTGACCCTTCTGTGAAGTTCTCCTCTGATCTTAATTATAGTTTGTTCAAGTTCTTGGTTCTGTGACAGTCCCCGCAACGACGAGCACTCCAGCGAAGAGATACACTGACGTTCTCACGTTAAATACGGCGGGATCCAACCTCTTGCTTTTCTCATGTCCTTCAACAGTCGCTTTGATGTCTTGGGCTGCGGCTTTGAGACTTTCGGCTTGGGAGAAATCAAGGCTAGAAGAGATATACACAGCCCATCTAATTAGGATAACACTCAGTGGTGAGTGCTTCTAACAAGCACGTGTCCATCAAGAGGTAGACTTAAACATTACAGCACGAGATGTTCCAACCACACTCATTCGTGGACGAATGGAAGGTTGGGTGCGTATCCGTATAGCTGGCCAGACGGACTGGAAAAGAATGTGGATGGTAGTAACCGCTGGTACTGAAAGTGTCGGGCAAGTCGAACAATCAAGTTCGGCTGGCGGTGGAATAGGGAGTGTGCCTACACCCGCAGCGCCATTACCCAAGAAAAAACGCATGTCCAATCTCTTTTCACGCGATCATTCCGGTCAACAAGCATCTGCACCAACGAAATCCATGGTGTCAATGTATGCTTCACCTAAACCCAAAGATAGAAAGAGACCTCTTTTGACTATCAAGGACGTGACCCAGGCATTTGCTGTTTATCCTGAACGTCCTGAGTTAATTAGCCGGAGCACCTTGATCAAAGTGGAGGGTTTACTGGGGGATGAGGAGACTGCTGCTGCAATGAAGACTCGTGAAGGCTGGGTACTGGTAATGCCTGAATTAGAGGGGGGTTTGGGGCAGGCTGCAGAAATGCTGAAGTGGGTGGTCGGTAAGTGTGATATTGAACACCCCCGACCGCAGTCTAAACTATCCCAACTACAATAGCCCTACATGACGCCTTTGAGCTTTACGGAAGGCCCGAAGCATGGACTTGGGACCCTCGCGATCCGAACTCCCTCATGTTTTCATACCCCGTCGGACCAAGTAAAGATGTACGTCTTTCTTAGCTCCTATAAATTGGTATTATTCAGATCTGGTACTTCTTTAGTTACTTTTCCTCGATCGAGAACTAGCAGAAACCCTTGATCCCCGAGACGATCGCACATCTGCAATTAGATCCCGATTAATAGGAATCCTTATGGAGCGTATGCGTGGACATGATCCCCAGCTCCACCCACCAAGATTATCACTAGACAAACCCCAGCTTTCAAATCAGTCCTCGGACAAAGCCCCATCCCTGCCACCAATTGGTGGATTCGACAATGAACCTCAACAAAACACTTCTCCAGATATATCGCAAGGCGGCCCTCAACTCCCTCCATTGAGCTTTGGAGGTTCGGCTTCACTTCCACAAGAAAAGAAGCAATTGACTCCAATAGCAGAGCGGGTTAGTGGATATACCAATGGCCGAACGCCACCGTCAGATACCTCAAATACATCTAGAACACCTCCGCGGCAGACATCGCCGCAAGGACAATACAAACCCTTCCCCTCAGCCCAAGAACTGCCTGAAGTGCCAGTGTCTGATCGCCCCCCTATGTCAAGTCCTCCATCCGCTAGCTCTCGTCAACCTCCCGCGGAACGGCAGCCTCATTCACCCGCTAGTAATACGGGACCTGTTCGTAGCCCCGAGACGCCGAGCATTAATCAAAATAGTTGGAGCTCACCGCGGTTCGAATCCAACAGCCAGATTCCCGGTTCTAATTCTCCTCGAACCCCCGGAACCACTAGTGTGCCCGTTCCCGTCAATCCAGCCAATGTTCAACTCCCGCAATCGCCGGTCTTGGAATCGCGTCCTGTATTCTCTTCACATACCATAGCATCTTCATTGGAAGCTTCTGAGCCCTTGTCACCTTCACCTCGCACTTCAGTTTTGACATCACCCCACTCCACTACGGAGCACGATGATCGCCGTCCATCTGGACAGTTTTTGGATAGTGGGTCAGACCGAGCATCTGTCCTGACTTCACCACATTCCATCATGACATCCCCGCATTCTGTTATGACTTCACCACACTCCATGATGACTTCCCCCCATTCTCCCCAAGGAATTGTCAGAACTGTATCACTCGCGGAAACATATTCGTCTTCACAATCACAACCATCCAATTCACTTAAGTACGGGTCTGACCCAGTTCCGACATCGCCTCATGCACCTCAGTCACAACATGAGTCAAGCAACATTTCTAGCGAGGCTGGCGCACTCTATTATATGCAACAGTATGAGCCAGATGGTAGTCATAATCAAAGTTCCGGTCGTCGCGTACCAACCACAATCGTTGAACAAGACAGCAGTACTTCGTCTTTATCATACCATGAGTCATCACAGCCTAGCTATCCAAGAGTATCAAGTCCAACCAGTGGAAATGGTTCGAAGAACGGCAGGCCTGTTCGGCAGAATACCCCCATGGCATTTGTTGAACAGTCTTCGTCCACCGCAGCCTCAACTAATTCGGCAACGAATATCCCGAGTGATCGGCCAAGCCCAACCTCACGACCAGGGCTCGGACGTAAGCCTTCAGGGGCACGTGCACAAGCGACACGCTCTTATGGCGGAGACGGAATTTCTTCCTCTCACCAAGTCACTGAAGAGGAGGAAACTCAGAGCGAAGATAACGATAGCCCTCAGAATCGGATGGACCAACCTCAAGCCCGACCCTCAGTCTCTTCTGAAGATCCGAACTTGGATGCGTTGGCTGCGCTGTCTTATTTAGATGCCGACCAGGACAAACCTACATCCCCAAAGCAAGCTAGGGTAGAACCATTGAACATCAGGCCAGGCAATAAAGCTCCTTCCCCCCCGCCTGCTCTGCCTCCTGCAGCTAGAGCTGGTACTGGAGCACAATTCAAGTCATCCTTTGCACCATCAAAACAAGCGGCCGAACGTAAAGCAAAAGCACAAGCTCAGCAGGCCGCGCATCATGCTGCTGTCCACAAACCTGGCAGAGCCAATGGCAAACGAAAGTCTAAAATAGCAGGTGCTTGGAACGAAAGTAGTGAAGAAGACGAGGACGAGGACGAAGATGAGGACGATGACGATGACGAAGTTGATTCTGACGGGGAGCCATCACTGGCTAACAAGCAAACAGCCTCGTCGGGCAGAGGGTCGTCAAATACATCTCTCCGACACGTTCAAAACCAAAACCAGGCTGCAGAGTCCAATGCCGATGCTCAACAAGCCTATTCCCACCTTCGTCCTCCTCGAACCCTCCCCCAGATACCTGGGAATTATTGTGCGTAAAAACCATTGAGGCACTGATTTTCACTGATGTCGCCTCTTTTTTATCTCCATCAGCTGAAGAATACAACCCTCCTCCACGACGCATGGCATCTGACCAATACTCGGAGGCTGGAAGGCGCACGTATCATGACGGTACCCAAATCCGGACACAGGCCGAATTCCCGCAGCCTGGTGCAGCCCGACAATCCATGTGGAGTCAAGTCCTCGATCCTGGACGCACCCCAAGTGCTCTTCCTGACACTCAAAATACGCGTGATACTTTTGTTCAACTTGAGCCTGCCGAAACCATGACGAAGGCATTCACTCCTCAAGGCCTACTCTCTGCAGGCATACAGGACAAGCAAGATCGGTCTGCAAAGCGACAAGAAGAACTCGCTCGGGAAACAGGTGCTTCTCTTATAAACGTACCTAATAAACCACCACCTCCACAAATGGGCTTGCTGGGCGCCATCACCGCCCATGAGAGAGAAAGGAAACGGGAGGGCGGGGTTGGTGCGGCACTGACGGAGCGTGAACGGGAAAAGCGGGTTGCGGAGGACAGACAACGACGCTTCGACGATCACCAACGACAACAACTTGATCAAATGCAGCAGGGAGGATCCATGTATGGCGGCCAGTTCCCAGGCTATAATATGATGGGGAACCCGATGATGATGATAAACCCGATAATGGGCATGAGCCCTATGATGACTGGGACGCCTATGATGACTGGGGGTGGAATGGCGCCTATGATGACGGGCCAAATGGGCTACCCTGGGATGATGCCAGGTTACAATCCGCAACATATGTTTGCCGCCCAGCAAGCTGCTCAAGCATACCAGCAAGCCATGATGGCATTTTCGGTGGCGGGTTCTCAGGTAGGAGGAGAAGGAGGTGCTGGGCCTTCGCAGCTCAATCCAACAATGACTGGCGGCAATATGGCTGGATTCGATCCCCGCATGTCCATGATGGGGATGCCAATGGGTGCGCCACAGATGGGGCCGATGGGGATGCAGATGACAGGAATGTCTGGGTTTGACCCTAGATTTGGTCCTAACATGAATAGCTCTCCCCAAAGTATGAACGACTCCGGGCTTGCCCCTCCCACAGGACTTGGTGGGCAAGGACAGGGACAGTTTCCTTCCGGGAATAGCTCCCCTGTGGGACGCGGGTCTCCTCTAGCTCGACCTGCTGATACGGCTGACCGAGGGCGGGAGTCTTCCCGCCCAGCAAGCCCTAAGTCCTGATCACCTAACACATCTTTATTCAGCCTCTCCTTAGACAACCTTTTCACCTTCGTACATTATCAATCAAGTTCTTCTGAATACGCTACACTTTTGATTTTGGGTATGAACCTTGGACTTTGCACTGCGATATGACGAACCGCGATCCTTCTTGGAATTGCTTATGGACTAACTACATCGCTAGTAACGCTAGTAGTATAGTAGTACTACGTATCAGATCCTCAACTGAAAAAATAGGTTTCGTAATTATAATTACATCATGACTACAATCCAGAATCTGCAAGTTCAATGTTCTAAACAGACTATGACGGCCATCTTGTTTTTACAACCGGATTAATTTACAGAATATCAAGACCGGACTTACCTTCTTACTCGAAGAATACCTGAAGCTTAAAGCCATGGGTGTGAAGTCCTTGTGGAATCTACTGGCTCCCGTAGGCCGTCCTGTCCCGTTGGTTCTTTCAGGATGTCACTATATCATGGACCTTATCTATACACATTTAGGCTAGAGACTGTCGAAGGGAAAGTCATGGCCATTGATTCAAGTATCTGGATATACCAGTTCCAAGCTACTATGCGAGATAGTGACGGTCGCGCTCTCCTGAACGCTCATGTTTTGGGTTTCCTCCGTCGAATATCCAAGCTCTTATTCTATGGTATAAAACCTGTCTTTGTCTTTGATGGTGGTGCGCCTGCATTGAAAAGGACCACATTGGTGGGTTCAAACCCCTTATACATTTCATCTTGTACCTAGACCTTCCTCCCAGAGAGAACGACGAGAAAAGAAGAGCGGCGCTGCTGCTAATCATGCTAAATTGGCTGAGAAACTTCTTGCAGCCCAAATGCGACGAGAGGCTCTCGACCAGGTTCATGCAACAAGCTCTCAGTGAGTTCACCACTTGTTTGGCCACACGTTACCTATACACTTTCACATATAGATCGTCAAAGGCGAGAGGGTCAAGGGACAAGGACTCTGCCGCGGGCATACTGGCCGCCAACACGGTGTACCTTGAAGATATTGATTCCTCAGTACCCAAGACACCTGCGAGGCCAAAGTGGCCGGCTCCATTGTCATCCGGGAAGACCAAGAGCAAATCTTATGATCATGACCCATATAGGCTCCCAGAAATCGATTTGGAGGAAGCGGTGGCGAAGGCAACACAATTAATCGCACCGGACCCACGTCTCGCGACAGAAGATGAGTTACGCGCCTTCATAGAGGACCTGCGTCCCGAAGAATTTGATGTCACCTCGCCTACATTTCGCGATCTTCCTACTGAGGTTCAGTATGAAATTGTTGGAGACCTTCGGTTAAAATCACGCCAAACCTCCTATGCACGGCTCCAAAATATGTTGAAAAGTGCACCAACCCCACTCGATTTCTCGAAACAACAGATTAAGAACCTCCAACAGAGAAATACCTTAACACAGCAGCTCCTAATTACTACTGATAGCATTGGAAGTGCTCACATATCAATTCCAGTTCGTATTGCAAGCGAGCGAAACAAGGAATACATTTTAATGAAGAATGAAGGCGAAAGTGGAGGGTGGATCCTAGGTATCAGGGATCATGGAACGAAGCAAAAGCCAATCGAGATTGATCAGGACGAAGACGAGGCTAGGGATACCAACGGGGACAGCGACGCCGACATGGAGGAGGTTCATATGTACGTCCCTAACCATTGGTTACGGTCATATAACTTATAGTTTATCAGAGAACATCAAGGAATCCATGATCCCGATCTTCGACAATATCAGCAGCAAATGGCTCTTTCAGCCATCGGTAGTAGAGCCTCTAAACAATTGCCATCAACGATCGTCAGGACTCACAAACCCAAACCACACGGGTCTAGAGATGAGGACCCTGTTCAAATACCCTTATTTGATGAATCGAGCGACGACAATGAGGATGAGACACTCGCATTTGCTGTGCAAGCATCATTCGATAATGTCCAGAAGACCCAATATCCACAAGGTCAGCCATCATCGTTGAAGATTTTATCTGGTCCCACCGAAAACATTGGCACGACTACACAAGCTATAATTCGCAATGAATCACCATATGAAGAAGACAGCATTTTTTCGTCGCAAACCAGGCTCCAAACGGCTCTTTCTATTGCAAATGCGGGACCCCCCCGTACGCATTTATACTCGTCTCTACCTGATACAACATATATGTCCTTTGGATCCCCTACTCTGTTACCCAAGCCAATTTCAAACAATGAACCATTCAGCGTTGCTGGCCCGTCAAAAATTGCCCATTCCGTTACATCGACCCCTACGGAGCCGTTAGCCGACACCTTGCAGGACTCACAATTTGCCTCTGACTCCGAAGAAGATATGGAGGAAATTCCTTTGGGGAATAAAGGGCAAAATTCTCTGTCAATGGAATCTACATCGGCAGGTACAACTACATCTGCCCACACCTCACCACCCTCTCCCCTACCTAACCTTCACCAACTTGAAACCGAGGACACGGCACCTCGTAGATCACCCCTTAATGCCCGAGGCGATGGCGAAGGACCCAACACGTCTTCACAAAATTCTTTGTTAGTGGGCCCCATGTTGGTGGATACAGTCACTTCTTCCCGAGCGCCTGTACGTCCTCCACCTATCTACCAGCCGGAAGCAGGACCTTCGCAGCTACATATGTCGTCGCCCAACCCTCAAGGTGAATCGAGCGTGTCTTGGTCCCCACCATCGTCGCCATTACGTGACCCCACAAGTGACCCACCCTTTGGACATTCATCTCTCACTCACCAAACATGGGATAACCTAGAGGAAATGGAAGCTCATGATGAAGATCTAGATCTTCATGCTGAAGAAGGCGAGTTTGCGCGATTTATATCCGAAGTTAAAGGAAAGGATATCAAGGATGTGAGACGAGAAATAGACGACGAAATTAAGCTCCTCAATCAACAGAGGAAAGCTGCCATTCGTGATTCTGAAGACATTACACAGCAAATGATAGCTCAGATCATGGTACGTTCGTGGTATTGAAGATATGATCCTATATTAATGACATTAAAGAATATGCTGCGTTTATTTGGCATTCCTTATATCACAGCACCAATGGAAGCGGAAGCACAATGTGCTGAACTTGTCTCTCTTGGGCTTGTTGATGGTGTGATTACTGATGATTCGGACGTCTTTCTCTTTGGCGCTCAGCGTGTCTTCAAAAACATGTTCAACCAGTCAAAGACTGTTGAATGTTTCTTGCTGTCGGATCTGGAGCGAGACCTCGGGCTCGATAGGGACAAACTTATCCGTCTGGCATATCTTTTGGGGAGCGATTACGTAGATGGACTTCCAGGTGTGGGCCCTGTCGTTGCAATGGAGCTTTTAAATGAGTTCCCGGGTCACGATGGACTACACAAGTTCAAGAACTGGTGGTTGAGAGTGCAGACTGGGAAGGATAAAGAGGAAGAAAACAAGTCTAAATTTCGGAAACAATTCGTGCGTAGTGTAAGGTTATCTAATTTATAACTCGCTGGAATTTTTTGCAGAAAAGAAGATTCAAGGACCTTTATTTACCAACTGAGTGGCCGAACACAGAAGTAGTGCGTACTACCTGAGTACTTCAAAACCTCAGCTCCTGACACGCCTATCAGAAAGATGCATATTATCATCCTACCGTTGACACATCGGAAGAGCCATTCAAGTGGGGGTTGCCAGATCTCGATGCTCTCCGCACGTATGTAATAGTTAATTTTCAATTGTATGCTGTTTTAGAATGTTTTGATTACAGATTTCTGCAAGAAGAACTAGGTTGGGCCCAAGCAAAATCAGATGAGATTCTATTGCCCATTGTTCAAAAAATGAACAAGCGAGGACAGGTTAACAGTCTTAATACTACATTGAAGTCAATGTAACTGATTAGGAGGATTATTCAGACCACTGCACAAGGCAACCTTAACGGGTACTTTGACATCACGGCCGGAAGTGGAACATATGCTCCCCGACATCGTCAAGCCTATGTCAGTAAACGGCTCCAGAATGTTGTTAATGCCCACCGAAAGGAACAGAAGAGGGCAATATCACCTACTTCCAGTTTACAGTCGCTGTCACAATCAGACGGCGAGGATGAGGGCAGGCATAAATCTGTCAAGAGGCAGAAAAAGGCCGTAGGTGTCACAACAGTCAAAAGAAAGCCTCAGAAAACGGCTTCTAATACGAGGAGCCGCGGCAGGGGTCGCGGCGGCACATCTCGGAGTCAGAAGACTAGAGCCCTGCGCAGTGATACCGATGAGTTCCAGGCTGATGACGACCAAGAGGCGGTAGTTATCCCGCCCGACCCCGCTATCGTGGCGCGGCTGCGCCCTAGACCTAAGCCTGCGTACAGGGGCGCGCGGAAAGACGAGACTGAGCCCAGCTGAGGTAATGTTTGGAAGAAACATTCTTGCATCTTCTTGCCTAGACTCTCAAAGAATCTTCTAGCATTTTGGCGCGCCTGTTATACAGAGCCCGAGACAGGGCCTAGCCCGCCTATCACCACAAGATCATGAGAGCAAGGGGTTGTTTTTGGTATTGTAATATAAATTTCGAGGTAATCTATGTATTATCAGGGTTTTGTCTCAGTGGAAGAGTTCGGCGGTGCGGGTGCTGATGTATTGCGGATTTCAGCCTTTGGTGCAAGTTCGTAACCTCCAAATCCTAGAGAGTTTTGTACGACACTCTCTTCAGCATCGGGCTCCAATTGGCCATGCTCATTTCTGCGTGCACTAGAAACGTCCGAGTATATAAGAAAGGTCCTGGTCTACGATACAACTAACGAACTCACCGGAAGAAAGTGTAAGATAGGACAACGTCCTCTACATTCCTGCAAGCTGGGTCGTCAAGCATGTCTTTATCGATAAAGAATAATAGCGGCATGTCGACTTCTTCTCCGGCCAACAGTCTCTGTTCCTCGAAACAAAAACATTCTACTTTCGAAAAGTAGGGTGCTATCTGAGAACAGAATTCATATATTATCATAACTGTTATGGAATGAAGAGAATACACTAACTCGATCAGGAGTAACATTGTAGGTAGCGATCCCAATGATATCTTTATTTGAAGTATTTTTCGCAGTGTAGAAAGCCAGACTTGTCTCACCAGGAAGGACACTAACAAATTTCTGCTGAGGTGTGAACTTCCAAGGCAGTTGCTCTGATCTGTCTGCGTTGAAATGAACTTTTATCCGACGAGCATCTTCAACTGGAATAAGGCGTTCAGGTTCGAACCGACCGGTTCCAACCTTTGGAGTTCCAGCAAATCCAGTTGCGGCACAGAACATCCGATAAAGAGGGACAGCAGCATAACTTGCTCCCATGGCTACTGCTATCTTTTCAAAAAATTAATTTATAGTATCCGCTGAGAGCTGACAGAACTTACAACTGCAGATGCATACATCAGGAGAGCTCTGTTCTTGGCGGCATGAACCTCACTCCGAGACTTCGGGGGAGGCCTAGAAGGATTTGAAGGTCCTGATTTAAGAGGAAATTGTGGCCTGGTGGACAATCTACGACATTGTTGTTGGTTTTTCAACAACGATCCCAGGGGGCTCGGACGAAATGTATTCGGGATAATTCGAGACAAGGTAACCTAGATATCCTTCCAGAAATTTCAGCGGAAATTCACAGAGTGCAAAAGTACGCACGGGCACCTGTCTATTCCTTTGTACAACCTGTGATAATATTGAACGAAGGAGGGACATTGGTAGAAAGCGACGACCACATTGCACAACTGTTTGTGAGCTGATTGACCACACGTGACCGGAAAAGGTCACTTCGAGACAAGTCACAGTTGCCTACCTATAATTCATCTTCCATACCATGTCCTCGGGAGCCTCCTCGTCAAAAACCCCATCTACACCAACGCCAGTGATATCAGATGCCGAAATTGACAAGCTTCTCAGTCGTGAAGCTTCTGCTTTCCAACGTGAAATTGAGGTGGAACGCATTCTAAAGGCATTTAAATTGAAGTATTGACAGGCGATTTTCCCCTTTACTCATGGCTGACACTGGTTTTATATCCGATATAGCCCGTACGATATCCTAGACATAGATGAAAATGCTACGCAGGAGGAAATCAAGCGTCGGTATCGGCAACTGTCATTATGTTCGTTGTGTATCATTGGCTTCCGAAAAACCAGAATGAACTGACAAAATTCGAACGCTACCAGTCATTCACCCAGATAAGACTCCACATGCACGAGCACCAGAAGCTTTCGATATTCTTAAGAAGGTCAGACTTGGTCATATCTTACGCTATCCAGGTTATTTACTTTAAATAACCTTTTAAAAGGCCGAATCAGAACTTTCAGATAAGGACAAACGTGAAGAGCTCGACGCAGTTATAAATCAAGCTCGATCTCTTGTTCTCAAGGCCCTCAACCTTCCTCTCTCCACCCCCGATTCAGATCCTGAGCTAAAAAATCTCAATCCTACATTCAAGTTCCAGCTCCGGGCAGAGTCTAAGGTTCTTTTGATAGACGAAGAAGTACGGAGAAGAAAGTACGTTTTATTTCCCTCTCCTTAGTGAGTTAGGTGTTCGGTTATTGACCGACCTTCTACAGAGCAATAAAGATGAACCTTGCGAATGAAGGGCTAGAAGCGAGGAAGAAGGATGAAGAGGTCGCTGTTAGAAAAAGAAAAGTAGAAGAGGACAAACAATGGGAAGGTGCGCTACTACTATTAGCTCTACTAGTTCTCCACTTATTTTGGTCATCAGATACTAGAGATCAGCGAGTAGACAGCTGGCGCTCGTTTTCTAAGGACACTAGAAAGAAGAAGAAGACGAAAGTGGCCATTCTTGGATGAACAATTCTTCCATTGCATTATTTTTGTATGTGTATGTACAGTGTCATTATTCCCTTTTATTTTGCACAAAGCAGCGTTAAAAACCACACCATCTTCAATTAGGCCACATGCCACATGTGGTCAGACCATCTTCCCGTCAACCAAGTAGCTAATATGTCGTCTAGGAACGAATTCCAGGAATAAAACCTGTCTTTCAGCAAGGATCAGGCTTTACTGAAATTAGCTTCCTGTAAACCAAAAGAACTGCATACCTTCCATCAATCAATCAGAATCAGACAACTCAATGACATCAGAGTCGAGTATCGACCTCTGGCTTCCCCCGACACCAAGCTCCATCCGCCTCCTTACATGTCTCGTTGGAATGGGATCATTTTCTTTATCGTCTTCGTCGTCTTCGATCGTTATGACTTCAGTATCGACCACAATGTTCCTTCCTGTGTCAAGCTGCCTGCCCCGCGCCAACTGGCCAGACGAACTAAGGATAGATGTCGTGTGTGTCCCGGAGGAGAGAGGTGGTACAGCTTCTGTGCGGCGATAACCTTCTCGTTCAGCATCGTCAAGACCTGTCAGAAAATCAGGATCTAGGTCCATAATATCGTCTCCAAAGTCCGAGCTGGATCTCCTGTGGTGATTCGACCTTGGATTATCTCCCTTTCTCTGCCCACTGAGAGTAGAAGCAACCCCTACTTTCTTAGCTGCCGAGCTGTGATTAGTGGATGTAATACCATCAATACCATCTGGGATATCGTCATTGGACCAAAAATGTTCGTCATCTGGATCAGGAGAAGGGGATTTTATGGGAACCACGCGCGTCCTTCTCGGTTGAGAAAGGGTGACATCGATCCCCACCATGCCCTGAGAATCACAAGTTTCTGCACTTGGGGCTATACCTGGACGTAACTTCGACGCGCCCGTAGTTGAAAAGTACGATGATGTAGTCGCAGTCTTCATATCAATTGGCACAGACTTATAAGTCAGGGAAGACGAAGAAGCTGATGCTATTACGGAGTCGGGAGCGCGAGTTGGCAAACGGCGCCGACGTGGTTCAAGATCGCCATCATCGTTCGAATCAAATTGGGCTGGAGGAGGAGGGGAGATATCACGAAGGGGAGATCGAAGTTGAGCTTCTTGTGCCACGTGAACATTTTCAATAGGTGCTGGTGCATTATTGTCATTTGATATTGGATGTTCAGGTTCGGGGAGCCTTTAAAAAAATATTCATCGTCACCGATACTGTTTTATGAAAGTACATTAAACACTTAATGCTCACCCCATACGCAAGCGTAAGCCTCTTGCAAAATTGGCCTGCCGAAATTCGTCCCGGTCGTCGGTCTTGTGGCCCATTAGAACTACGTGTTTGGGTTCAAGAAACGCTATTCCTCGACGAATAGGGACGTCCTTTAGGAGGATCTTGAGGAAGGACGCGTTAATATAAGTAACGACACGTAAATCTGAGCCAAGGTACCTTGTAGCCCAAAGGAGTGTTTTCGAGGGATAATTCGGGTATGGTTCTATATTCGATAGCTGGTAACGTTGTTGTGCCGTCTGTCAATTGAAACTTGAGCATTCCCCTGGAATATTTTGGCATAGGGCCTTCGTCTACTTCAATGTCGCCCTCTCCGTCCTCATCGACAGCTCCAGAAGCCATCCTTTCCTCTCTTGCTGTTCTTGTTTGGTTCAAGCTAAAAGCACTGCTTGCGATTTCTGTTATTGAAGCGACCTCGACCAGTACTTCGACACCTTTGAGTACGGTGGTGGCAGTGGGGACGGCTACATGTGTCGGAAGTCCAGTCCCTGGGAGCATAGAGTCGCTAAAATTGGATTCAAGAATTTGATACTCTACTGTCTGTAGGAGTCCTTCAAGGTCAACATCCGGGTCCTGTCCACCCGTGGTTACCGCCCATGTATAGCAGCCACTCAACCATTCCTGAATCATATTGACATATTGTTGGTCAGGGGGGATGTAGCGGAAGAAAGAACCTCCATACTGGATCTATACGTGGTTTCTTGTATGTTCTTTCTACCCATTGTGTCACTTGTGGGGGTATTTCCATGATGAGATGAGTGAAAGACGGGAGACCGCACAAAGCTGCGAAACAAACTAGCTTTGACTTCAAAGAACAAAGGACAATAAGCGGGTCGGAGTCAACGTGATTAGATTAGATTAGATGACTGTTGACACATTCAGCGACTTGCATAGATTTTCAGGACGTCGGAAGTGCCCAGAGGGTCAGATATAACACAGCTGATTATGGTTACAATTAAAGCTGCGAGGCTCGACCATTCGGACTGTTAGGTGGCATCCAGCGTTCAGACTGAGAAGCGTGATGTGACGTTGACCGGCCCGCCCGGAGTGTACCACCCCCGAAAAGTTGAGGCCGACGTTGTAATCCAATCTTGGGCTATCTTTGCAACTGCTCCTTGCCATTACGCGATGATCCGGGCGCGCATATCACAGTCCCTCCTATATCCACAGATGCGCAAAAGCTCAACAAAAGCTCCCCCGAGGGGTTCACTGTCTCTTCCGCGTCTCCCTGTGCCCGACCTTTCTCAAACTCTTGACCGGTATCTTTCTTCGCTCGAACCTCTGCTATTGGAGGAGGAAAAGGATGGTGGAATGTCATACCAAGCCGCATATTCTCTCCGTCGCAAATTAGCACAGAATTTTGAGTCAGGGATTGGCCAGGTCCTTCAGGAGAGACTGCTTGGTCCGTTGTCCGCAATGACCTCCGCGGGGCAAACTTAATATTTTAACAGCACTTGATAGGGCATCTCCACACAACTGGCTCGACGATAACTTTTGGTTAAACAAGGCTTATCTAGAATGGCGCGCTCCACTCTTGATCAATTCGAACTGGTGGCTTGCGTTTCACGACGATAAAATGATCCCCCAGAGTGCCTTTGTAGGAGAAAGTAGTAATAGCAGAGCTGGAATAACATGTTGGCAAGTAAGGAGGGCCTCTTGGCTGTTGCATAGGGTGTTGGATTTTAAAGGTCAACTAGACAGGTTCGTTCCTTTGAATTCACCATCAGTCCTCTTGATCATTTTGGCTCTCCAGGCAAGAAATACACCCCGAAACTACCCGAACAGGTCGGTTTGAGCAGTGTTTGGGATACTCACATAGATTGACAATATTGCATTAGGAATATGGCTCCGCGGAAGCGTCTCGAAAATGTTCAACATTGCTCGTATCCCAGAGCCCTATTGTGATGTGCTTTCTGCTCCCCCGCCCAAAACCTCTCCTCATGCTCGTAATATCCTCCTCATGATACACAATTGGTGCTACGCTATTCCCGTATACCATCCACCTAATGCGTCATCTTCGTTACCCGAATTAATGAAACCTCACGAAATAGAGTCTCAAATATTAGCGGTGGTACTCGACGTGGAGCAACGTCTTTCCAACGGAGAAACGGCAGTTCCCATTGGCTTTTTGAGTGCGGATAATCGTGATCGTTGGGCGAAGGTAACACACGTTAACTTAATTAGATGAAATTTCGAACTGACGTCGTATAGAACCTAGAATATTTATTATCTCTCCATCCTTCAAATAAGCGAACTCACCAGGCGATACTGACATCAGTCATGGGTCTCAGCCTTGATCACACAACATATACTATCCCTCCCGTTGCTTCATCCACAAGACCACGGCTTTCCCCCCACCAACAAGCTCTCGATGCTCACTTACACACTATTCGCTCAAACAAGATCAATGTGGGAAACCGGTTTTTCGACAAACCGTTTACGCTTATTGTCAACCCCTCAACTCACGCTGGCGCCACGGGCGAGCATTCGCCTTGCGATGCCCTGGTGCCAAGCATTGTCGCGGAATATGGGATTGTGGAGGGAGTAGACGAATCCGCTTTCGATGGAGCGCGCAATAATGTAGATGAAGGCCCAATAGAATGGGAGAGGTTGGATTGGACGGTAGATGAAAAATTACAAACCGAATGCGCGACCGCCCGAGAGCGAGCTCTGAAAATTATCGAAGATTCAGATAATAGTGTCCTATGGTTTGAAGGGTACGGGACGGATTGGATCAAAGGTGTTGGTCAGTTCATTTCTCTCAACAATAGTATGACGATGGTGAAACCTTACCTGACAGGAAAATTGTCACCGGATGCATTCATTCAAATGGCTCTTCAGTTGGCGTGGTACAAGACCCGTGGTGAATTCACGGCGACATACGAGACAGTTCTTACTCGTATGTTCAAACATGGACGAACGGAGACGCTGAGAACGTTAACGAGGGACAGCAGGGCCTGGGTACTTACCATGATGGATCCCCTTTCCTCGGTACGCGATAAAACCATAGTCAAGTATTACTTTTAGTCTCAACATAAATACAGCCGGTCGCAAAGTACACAGCTTTGCAACGTGCTATCTCGACGCATGCCCAGCTGACCAAAGAGGCTGCTACAGGACGAGGCATTGATCGACACCTTCTTGGCCTGAAATTGATGCTCCGGCCACAAGATGGAGAGGACTCGCCGTTTTTTGAAGATGAGATGTTTAGGAGAAGTCAAGAGTGGAAACTTAGCACCAGTGGTTTGAGTGCTGGACATCATTTCAAGGGCACCGGGTAAGTGCTGAGATACACTTCTCACCACAAGCTATAAATCCATATATATCTAGGTTTGGAACTACCTATGGTGATGGATATGGAATCAACTGTATGTGTGTTTTACAGTTGCTGGAACCCTGTTTTTTCTGACAGTGCATGAATTATAGATCTTGCTGCTCCAGACATGATTAAATTTGGAATTGAGTCAAAGTTTTCTAATCCATCTACATCAACAGAGCAATTTCAAACAGCTATCATTGATAGCCTCCATGAGATGAAGGTGGTCTGTGCTGTTCCAGACATTATATCTATCCATAATAGCTCCCCACACCTGTAGCAATAATGTCTTCTAATCAAATCAGAATTGTTGTTTCTCATATTGAAGGGAGTGTGTCTTTTTCTTTATAAAAAAAAATCCCTATTTTTTGTGCTAGGTATGCTAGAAGGAACTTGTACTATCAACATCCATATCAAGGAAGAAAACTTAGAACTGATACTGATATCTTCTCAACATATGATCTTGAGAAATATTCAAAACATTTCTCATTGCCATTTGTTTCCAAAGATCCCTGTTTATCAGTTCTGAGTTTTCTTCATCCATATGGCAGATAAATAAAATCAACCCAAACTTAAAAGTTACCCTCCTCAACATCCTTCATGTCCAACCATGCCTCAGGCCCCATTCTTTCCATTAATGTTCCAACTAGAGTGGTGGATCCCACTCCAGTGAGAAACATATGGCTGGAGACAATAAACATTCCTTTCTTGCAGCGAGTAAGCATGACATTGGTACGACGCAAATTTGTGAGGAATCCCAGTTCTCTTGAACGAACAAGACTAATGATGATATAGTCCTTTTCATTTCCTAGTATGCAAAGAAATATTTCTGTTCTATTTCAATTTTTGAATTGGGGGGGGATACACACCTTGGAAAGAGTCAACATTAAAGCACTTATTTTCCCAATCCAATCCTTGTGTAGCTTTCATGTCCTCTTCAATGGTAGACCTTTGACCTTCATATGGTGTGATAATTTGATACTCCTTCTGCTGGTCCTGAAGATGTTGGGCTAGTTGAAGAACAGTCCCACACTCAGAAAGGTTCTGTTATAAATACATGCTAAAATCATTTGGAAGAAAGAAAGGGGAATAGCATATTCTTACCATGAAAGAGTCTCCATTCTTCTTCTCTTTACCAGGTACATCAATAAAGTGGCAAGCAATGACCTTATCTGTGATTGGGTGCAAAGGATAGGATTGGAGCTTTCCATCATATACAGCATCTGATATGATTTGGCCTATCTGGGGGGGCATACGATCTTTGAAGATATATTTTAGTGATATAGATCATGAGGATAATCAGATAGCATACACTGTATATCCAGGAATAATGCCAGTTTTCGGAGGTGTGGCACCTCAAAAATACTTTGAAGGTCTTGTAGGTCCTCTTGGCCATAAGGAGGTACTAGAAGAGATAATTGAGCAAAATATCCAAGATAGATAATCTGGAATCACATTGTTGATCATCCCCAATAAAACAGGCTTTGCGCAATGTGCAGTGATGATCAGAAAATACTGATATGTAGTTACCAATCTCAATCTGACTTGCTTCATCCACAATAAGGGTTTTGATTGGATTAGGAATGGTAAACTTTGTGATAAGACGATTTGATAGCATGCTAAGAGTGCAAAGCATAACTTTGCATCCACTAATGTCCCTGGGAGAGATTTTTGAAAACTGCTCTGAACGGATAACATTGGCCTGAATCTTGGTGTACAGATGTTCATGCCTGGTGAAATAAATCAGGTATGAACTGATGGTGTAAAGGATGATCAAACCAATCATAATGAAAATCCTTGGAGACAAGCAGTGTCCAATCCATAAACCCACTATCCATAAGCTTCTCAGCAATGTTTTTGACTGCAACATTTGACTGAGCAACAAGCCAAATACCATCATGGCCTCCTTCAATTGCAAATTGAACAAATGAAGCAATGACAGAGGTCTTTCCAGTTCCAGGAGGACCTTGTATGATTGTAATTCTATGGGCATCCATGGGAGAAAACATCGTGTTGACAGCTTCTTGTTGGGATGGATTGAGATTGTGACGGACCAGGTTGCCCTGGTTATCCAGTGGGACTGCAGAAGGATGTTTAGATGTATGCAATGTTGTCTGCGAAGACCAGGCTTCTGGCCATATCAAGTCTCCATCGTCATTTGGGAACCATATGTTCTTGATCCAAGAGCTATCGCTGAGAAGTTCCTGTGAGCCTTGCAAAATGCGCAATACAGTAGCTGCTCTCTGAGCCTCGGCAGTTGTCGGGTCATCACGGCCGATAGATGTTATGGTTGTAACAGTGCCGGTAGTAGCATTAACAGATCGTGCAGTGGCCATTAACGCGGATTTCCCCTTGACTTCACCGACCTGCCCACGAATAAAGTATCCACTGGAACCAGTATTACGGATGTCGATGCGGACCTGCTGGATTTCGGGATGGAGGTAAATTCGATGAACATAGAAAATCATATACGTTGTCATACCTGGCCGCTGGACCTGATCTTGTTCTTGTAAGCCGCCGAGTTAATCTTGAGTTGGTTGACATTGGCCGAGTCTGGAGATGCGGTAGTAAACTGGTGTTTCGTCTGTGTCGGTTTCATCTGATCCAGCCGA
Source organism: Clitocybe nebularis (assembly GCA_900068955.1). Lineage (NCBI taxonomy): Eukaryota > Fungi > Basidiomycota > Agaricomycetes > Agaricales > Clitocybaceae > Clitocybe > Clitocybe nebularis. Next base: position 9,713 of record CEMJ01393708.1, on the reverse strand, counting down.
AGGGAGTCATTTGCAATCTTCGCGATCATATCCATTACCTGTGTAGATCGTTATCCGCGGAAGAATTCGGCCATAGTATGTAAGTCTCTACGATATAGACAACGTTCGTTTAACACATACCTGCGGAGCGAGCTTCGCCGTGTCAATCCTCGCAACCTTTGCAAAGGTTTCCGCTCCGTTACCAAACCCGGCTAGGAACTGAGAGACCCACGCCCTCATCGCGAGATCTGTCGCCCTATTTCGATCGTTCTTGTCATATACGGGGTTTCTAAAGACATTGATGATGTTTTCCTTCATGATGGGAACCGTATCCCCGACAACTGTGTTGATCGCAGTCAATGGCTTGCGATCGACGGCGGAAAGCCCAGATTGAATATCCACCCCGTTCGTGATGCGCAAGCCGGCGTCACAGTACAGCGACATAGACAATGGTCCCATATCGAATGCGAAAACATCGCTCACAGCGCGACAAAGGATCTTCTCCTGAAGCAATCGAAGACCCTCGTCGTTCCGTTGGATAGGCGCCTGGCTGGCGCCGCCCCGGCCTTGACGGTCACGTCTGGCAATAGGCTGGACGAACTCGATAATTCGACAGTTCTGGTCATCAGCAATGGCGAGCGACAGGAGCTTTCCTTGTATCGAGTACCCGGGTGAGATCCCTATAGGACGAGGATGATCAAAGATCGATAGCGACTCTGAGTTAATATCTGATTCCTGGATGGTGGTAGTTGGAATCTTTACGAGACTATACTCGCCGTCAACCAAAGTCTGCATAAGATTGGTGACTCTGGCGGATGATGCCATAGTTTTTATGAAGGGAACTTGAGAAAAGGTAGGATAAACGAGGAATCCAAAGAGGCACCTGCCAAACTAGATGATAACCTGCTGGAAGCCTTGAGGCATATCGACATGCATAATCAGTCGAATATCGAAATAACGGATTCTGATTATCTCTGACGTAGCGACATTACGAAAAGATCTCACGTGGTTTTATATCGATCTGACTATGAGCCGGGACGATGGAATGCAACGTTGTACCATATCATGATATCAAATCGACTACTTACAACTGGTGCATGTAAGGTGCGGAATAGAATTCAAGAGAACGGGGAAAAATCACGATGGAGGACAGCGCCTGATTCAAGCCAGGTTCCTGGCCCAAAAGCTTTGGCCAGGCCACCAACGAGAGAACGGGCTGCTTGACCCTCGATAAAAACCCGATTTGTCAGAATGATCATACCCTTCTTGCAACGAGTCAACATGACATTTACACGTCGTTTCTCCTTCATGAAACCTATTTTCTGAGAACGAACAAGCGAAAGTATGATGTAATCTTCCTCATTTCCTATCACATTCAATTTTAGCCAATTTATCCAGACCTTGAAGTTAGAGACTAGAAAAACCTTGAAACGAATCAACATTGAAACACCTATCTCCCCAGGGAAGCTTTTCTGTTTTCAATGCATTCTCCAGCTGAGATCGTTGTGCATCATATGGTGTAATGATTCGGTAGGGCTTTCCCGTTGCATGGAACTTCTTTGCCAAACTAACGGCGACCTGTACCTCTCGAACATTCTTTTTGACAAGTAATCAGTAACGTCAATAGCACGATGTTTCAGGATGGTTACCATCCAGCTGTGTCCCTTCTTTTCTTCTTTTCCGTTCGCAACATTAACGAACCGACAGCTTGATGGCGTCTTGATGTCGTGCTCGCTCTTCAAACGATTGTTATATACGTTTGCGGATATAAAAGCACCAATAGGCACAGGCATGCGGTCTTAGACAATTAAGTGTTATGGCAATTCAAAAGAAAAAATATGAAAAATAGCTTACATTGTGTATCAAGAAAGACGGATCTGTTTCGCAAGTGGGCCATCTCAAAAACGCTGCGAAGGTCACATATGTCGCCCTGCCCATATGGCGCCACTATTGAAGTCAGTATCAAGGGAGTAATAAAAGGAGATGCGGGCTTACGTTGTTTATCATCTCCGATAAAGACAATTTTCCGGAGCGTAGGAAGAAAACGATGCAACATAGGGAAATAATCCCCAATCTCTATCTGACTGGCCTCGTCAAAGATCAGGGTTTGGGGTGGGACCAACCGTATAAAAGTCGCCAGCTTGTTATGAGAAAGCATACTCAGGGTACAAAGTATGACCCTCGAACCGAGTAATTGTCTCTCAGTACCTACGATGCTGTCGTTAAAGTCATCCGATCGGATCACATTTTTTTCGATCCTCTCATATAGATGCTCATGCCTGTGGAGAGATAAGTGCTACATTGACTGGGAATGGGAACATCCATGCCTTACCAGTCGAAATGAAAATCTTTCGAAACTAGCAGTTTAAAATCGAAAAAATCAATGGAAGCTAGTTTCTCCGCGATATTCTTGACGGCGACATTTGACTGGGCTACGAGCCACATAGTTCGGTCACGATCAGCGGAAGCCATTACACTTGTCACAGCCGCAGCTATGACAGTTGTCTTTCCGGTGCCGGGTGGACCGTGTATCAGCGAAATGCGATCGGCATCATTGTTCGAGAGTATGACATTAACTGCTTTTGCCTGCGAAACATTCAATTTTCTTGTGGATGGGAAGTATAAGGAGGTTAGCAGAGATGATACGGGGGTTTTACCCCAGTTTAGTTTCGATTTTGGTAGAAATATTCTTTGCACAAAGGGTTGATCCATGATGTCACTAATTCCTTGGAGGGTTTTCAGCATGACGTTTGATCGTAAAGCCTCAGCAGTGGTAGGAGCTTCTCTGCCAATTGTCGTCACGGCACGGATGTCATTTCCCTGGAAGGAACCCTGTATGGATATTGTGGCCGTCCGGCCGCTTATTCTAGCAGTGCGTCCAACCACTTTGGCCTGCTTTCCTTTGTTGAAAGTCTCAATTTCAATAATCTGATTGTTGTTAACCCTGGTCTATTCAATAAGAAATATTCTTCTTTTACCTGGTTTCCTGCAGTACGCATAACCCTTGTCTTAAAACGACTAGACACTACTTCCATATTGCCTTTTTTGTGACTGAATTTGGATTCAACTTCATTCTTCACTCTGGTGGGTTTGAGTGCAACGAGACGTTCATAGTCTCGGATTGTCTTGCAAATAACAACAAGTTGCTGGACCGAGAGGTGAGCAAATGTGAATGAACTAAGTAATGTGTGAAGAACCTCTTTGGCTAGCTTTCGGGTGTTGATTCTGGGCGCTGCTATCAGTCTTGTTGACATCTGTTCTAATTTCGAAGTTTTATAAGCGGCCCAGGATTGTATGGCTGTAGTGCGGATGGAAGAGCTAGCGCGTTCCTCTTCTTTGTATATCTCGGAAACCTGCAGCTTGTTCAAATTGTTTTCACCACCCAAGACAAACATCAAAGCTTCGAGGGATTGTCTGTCGGCTCTAGCCATTGATAATAGGTCGATAGCGTTATCGATCCGTATACCAAGGTCATGGTGGAGAGCAGCTGCAAGTTTATCCATCTTGAATGCGTACTTGGATCGAGCTGGGTGACAAAGAATAAAATCACGCAACAAATCACGACCAAGGGAAACTCCAGTTTTTTTTTGGCCAGATTGCGGGGGTGAAAAGTGAACAAGTAGAATGTGGGACGCAGAAGAGAATGCAAGCGTCTTTAGTACACATTTGGCGCCGTAGGTAGGTGCCACACCAACTGCACCACCCACAATGGTGTCCAGGAAAGTATCCAGGACGCCTTTGTTCAGTAAGTTCTCGCGATAGACATCTATCCGAATCGCGGGGTGGGTGGTCCTAAAGATGTTCTGCTGAATGGAGAAACTCTCTTCTGCCATGGTGGGAGTGCAAGGAGAGGATGTGTGAGTATTATCTCAGCGAGAGCCAGACATGGTGTATGTCGCATGCCGCAGTAAGGGAGGCTGGAGGCGGTTCGCATCCAGAAGCGCTCAAGAAACGCCCATTCCTAGTCTATTATGAGCTGTTATGATTGTGATTCGCTAGAAGACGGAAATGAAAATCTGAAGACTTGCCGCAAGGCGGGAGTGTGGTCCACACTAGATGCAATATTCGGGGAGGATGAGATGAATCCTGTATGCTAAAGTTAGAAGACGCTTGTCCAACTTGAAGTCGGCCCAATTTGAATCCGGCAACATAATTCTTATTCCGATTTCATATACCTACATATCCGAGCTCCGAACACTGATGCGGGAATCCCGTGATTGGCAAAATTCGCCTTCTTACCTTCAAGCAACTTCAATAGCACATCTATCACCTTGAATTTTCTCAGTCTCACGCTTTCACCAACAAGCAGTACATGGCAACTCCAGTCATCCTTGGTGTCAGCGCTATTGCTGCTGCTATTTTGGGCCGCTCATTTGTGAAGAGAGGGTTGTTTGCTGGGAAGGGCGCTGCAGAGCAATGGGCGAAAGGAGGGTTTAGAGCAAAAATGGACAGGAATGAGGCCATCGCTATCCTTGGGCTCAAGTGTGTACTCTGTTTTCTTTTCGCAGCTCATGTACTGAGAACTACCTTCGACAGGGATGGTCCTCAATTGCGCACCAGGCTAAAGGACGCTCACAGACACATCATGCTTTCAAACCATCCCGATCGTGGAGGTTCTCCATATCTTGCGAGTAAAATTAATGAGGCCAAAGATTTGTTAGACAAGACTGATGGAAAAGGGAGATGAGCTACGCGGTGTGTTTTCTATAATTTGAGGATCTTATAACTTCACGCCAATTCTTCGTTTAGTTCTTATTGCCGGGCCATTGTATCACTATTATCATCGTTCTGTCACCCATATAATCAGCATTTCATGTCAATACCTCCTCTCAATAATTTCCTTACGATATAGTTATGAACTGTGCAAAATGTTGGGGCTAGCTTGCCATTTATTGTCCTAGGTCGAATGGCGGACATTCCGTCTAAGACGCTCTCTTTTCGATAATAATCCCAAGCACTAGACTAACTTCCCACCAACCTCCGCCTAAATTATACCAGGCTGTATATGACTAAGCAGAGACTTTTATCCCAGTGATTGACTAACCAACGATGAGCATAGGACTAAAGCCTTCGAAATTGGGCACAAAAGAACAGTAGGTTACTCAATTTATGGTGATACACAACCAATCAATCTATATTTTAGCTGGGATAATGTCTACAAAGAGGAGCTTACAAATTTTGAAGAGCTAGGCGATGAAGGAGAGATCTGGTAAGCCAGGAGATGTAATCCAAATGCTCGACGATTGACCACTATAGGTTTGGTGAAGAGAGTGTGGAAAAAATGGTCGAATGGACGTGCAAGAATGCTTCCAACTCAACAAACCCATCTATAATAGAGATCGGAAGTGGCAATGGAACTTTGCTATTCGGCCTCTGCGAGGCCCGTTACCCCACCACCCATCTATTTGGGATAGACTATAGCCCAGATGCAGTGAAACTCGCAAAATCGATCGCCACTACCAAAGATAAACATGTTGCATTCTATACTTGTGATGTCCTTACCGAAAACCCCCCAACTTTACCACACATGCCTCAAGACACTTTACTGGGCGTATGGGATGTTATATTGGATAAGGGGACCTTCGATGCCATGGCATTGGCAAACAAAGACGACAGCGGAAACTCGCCAGCATCCGCTTATCCTGGGCGTGTCAGTACACTGTTGAAAAAAGGAGGCTATTTTCTAATTACATGTACGTGAAGCTCGAAGAATCAAATGACTCGTCTCATACAAACATTAGCATGCAATTTCACGGAAGTAGAACTAAAAACAATATTCGCAACAAACGATACAAATCTCATTTACCAGTGAGTCTTGTGACATAGGGGTTTAGTTTGCTACTAAATATCGATAAGTTCCCGGGTACAACATCAAACTTATACTTTTGGAGGCAAAACAGGCAGTGCATACGCAACAGTAGCATTCCAGAAGGTTTAGACCACATCGTCAGAGCCCCGGGACTGTATCGATACCAGTACGTAGGGTATCTTTGCCCACTGCGTCCGCCCACTTGACTAGTTCAGCCATGTCACCTTCCTCGGATATATTGCGGAATACTTCTGACATGAAATATATTAGTCCCATGGCAAGGGGTTGTATTCGTGTGGCTTTGATGAATATTTCCTCGATAGACCTTCGATTTCGTACGATCGAAAGGTGCTGCAAGTCGGACCCGACTAGTGGTGAGGCCACCTGGCTAGATATGAAGATCTGAACCAACATCTCTCGTAGAAAGCCCTGGGTCTCGACCTTCAGTGAAGTAAAGTCAACTGGCTAAATTGTTGCAGTCAAGGAGTCAGGCAATTTCGTTTCAGATTTATTTTATGGCTTACCTTTAGAATAGTGAGGGACACACAATCCTTTGCAATCCACCAAGCATATGCTTTAGCAACATTTTGCATCCTGGTGTCTGATACATTGTTAGAGCCGAACCCGTCGCCTCCGTCGTCTTGGAGGTTCTTTATGACTTGGGCACCACCAACGGAAACCTCTCCCATATCACGAAGGAAATCCCACAAACAAAACTGCAGCGTGATTTTGTAAGAATGCGATGATCTGCACAGCTGCTGGCAGACGAGTGTATAGTAGGGGTTATAGGACTTTTCCTTAAGCAGATGAAGATAAGCCATCAGAAAAACAATAAGAGATAACAAGACTACATTTCCACAACAATGCAAAATGACGCGTATGATCTCTCTCTGTTGCATTTCCGTGAGGTTGAGCTGTGATAAACGCTCACATGCATCAACATAATCCTAAGCCAGGGCGCGGATGAACGTTAGCAAGGGTTCAGAGTCGATAGGAAGTGACTGACATCACTACTCATAAGCACGACAAAGATACTCCGTCTGATGTCGGTGTTCATTCCTTGTCTTCTTGCAAGCTTCAGTAATCTACTATCAGTGATTTCGCCTGTGGTGTCAGTAGCTTCAGATTTTGTGTTTGACAAGTCCTGCCGATCCACCAAGGGATCGCCACCCCAGGCGGCCCCCACGAGCCACCATTTTCCTCTGGTCTCAGCAGACCGAAGATCATTGAGCGAAACTCTCAACGGTTCGTGGGCAAGAACTATAATTCTGCTTAATAATTTGTAATAGGCGAGCTGAGTGAACACACCATGTCTTTTTTTTGCAAGGCCCGAAAGAAACTTCTTCATTCTTTCCACAGCCTCTCCTCCTTGATTCTGTGTCAGGTTACGCTTTAACTTGTTGTTCTTTAGGTTTGTGAGGGTTTCGATCATAAACCGAGTCCGAGAGCTGTGTTACGACAGTCGTGAGATTGCTGATATTGATAGCGGAGGATAAGATACCTTAGTATATCATCCCTGTCTGAAACTTTCTTTTGTACGATTTGAATGATATCCTTCAATGCGGATGGATCGTCCTGCCTAAGTTGCTGTCCTGAATCTGTGAGGAGATGAGGTTCGCGAAAATAAAGATGAGACGAGTAACGAACTTCGAACAATTTTAAGCAAGAGCTCGATGCCAAATTCCGTGAGCTCGTTTTCCAAAAGACCCCGAATAACATCGAAAACCAAGACGGATGAGATAACCTGGAAATTGTACAACTCTGATAGTAAAACAATCAGATTTGAGCACTCTTTTCCTTCCATCTCCGTCGGACCCTCCTGTATACCATCGGATTCCAAGCTGTGTGAGACACCTTGTAAGGATACATAATGTCGCTCGTATAATAATACAACATTTTGGACAAAATAAGCAGCTGAAGGGTATTTTCAGATGGAAGTAGCCGGTAGGGAAAGTGATTTCTCACCAAATTCAATTCCAATAATTTTGTGCAAGCTGGAGACAAAGGCCGCATACAGCACGACATAGGAGTCCAATAGAGAGGAGTGTGAGGCTATACCATCGATCACCAGCGTAGTTAGTACCGAAGTTACATCTGGGCGATATTTTTAGGCTTTGCGGCAACGAAGGGGATATGAACAAATGATTACCATTGCGCCTGTGATTGCGATATATACCCTCGATGCTGTCCACGATGCTAGCCATATTTTGCTCACTCATTCTATTTGCCACTTTCAGCTTCATTGAGCAATAGACAGCTAGCCCCCATACCGGTTGAGAAGCCCCTTGAGCTGCCTTGTGAGTTTGACAGTTGCTTCTGAATTCTTGTCGCTTTCAATTTGCGCACGCCTTAGATGTGGAGGAATGTATCGGGTGGCTTGGAAAGATAATACCGATCGGATGGAAGCTCAAGTCTGTGAAGTAAAGATACGTACTATTGGTTGGGGCTTCCATAGACGGTTGTGGTGTTGGGTGGTTAGACTCATGACTCTCATCTTGTTCCTCATATTCGTCAATACCTTTCCACTCATCCCCGGATAATCCCTCCGATTCTGATTCCGATTCCAATCCTGAATCTTCGTCCAGGTCGCTACTGATGTGATGGTTCTGTAGGCCAAGATTTAGGAGCGAAACTGAGGCGCAACTCTGAAGACAAAACCTGCTGCTTCGTATCGATGACAGAAGTCGCCAGATCCAATAAGTCTGTTGTTTTCAGGTTATTATGTGCGGAGGGTTTTTGCTGCTTTACTTACCATCAAGCCCATCATCTTCTCCACTTGACTTCTTTTTTCCACCCTTTGCGTATCCAAGTTTTGATTCCAAGTAGGCAATATAAGAATCTTCCTCTTCTTCTCGTCTTGAGCGGGAGAGCATGGGTCGAGATTTGTTCGGTCTACTGACTAGTTTTTGAAGTGGAGTCCTTGAACTTTTTTGTGTAAAAGGTGCAGGTGCTTTCGGTAATTGCTTTGGGTCATGGTCTTTGATGGCTTGTACCGTTGGTTGGGGAACCTTACGGGACAGCGAGGACGATCCAATACTGTCATGCTTGGGTTTCTTCCGTTTCGGAGACTCTATATGGTCCCCTTCGGCGGCACGCTTATGGTGAGGGGTAGATGTGAAGAATTCGGCTCGGCTCTGTTTGCGGATGACGCGCTCCTGTTTCCGGGCCTCCTTTCGAGATATTTTAACCCTAGAGGGCCATCGTCCTTGAGCGTGATGGTTCTCTGATGATACAACGATTATAGATTTTAAATTGGTTTTGAACTTGGTTGCAGACCTTCGGACCCGTCGATCTCCTCCCGGAGAGTCTGGGGAAGACGTGTCGTTGATGTTTTCTTCCTCACAGGCATATAAAGAAGATCTCGGTTAGTGTCGATTAAGGCTCCAACCATATAGTATACGTATAGGGTCGGAGGTCTAAATATATGGATATGGTATTTAACTATATATATACTATATAAATACATTTAAATATATAGTTGTTTATAGTCAACAAAAGTGACTATGTTATAGGGGTGCACCATGTTTTCTTTGAGCCTGGATGGGTGGGTTAGGATCTAATAGACCATTCCATATCCAAACCTTTGATGAAAGGGCTTGGGAGATGGTGGGAGCCTTCAATGAGCTTTGAAGGTCAGTGCAGATGTGCCGAGATTTTGAGAAGGTCCATTCAACTGAGACACTTGTTGCAGGTATTGCCAAGAAGTCCTGAGCCATTTGAGAAATAACTGGGAATGACCCAGCTTGTTTCTATTATCATCAAGGTTCAGCACATAGCTATAAGACAGTTTATAAAATAATAAAAGGTACCTTCCACCAAGCAAGAGGATGCTGAATGTCACCTGGACCACCTTCAAACTTGAAGTAACACTTGACCTCATCAGTGACTTGATCCTCTGATAATGTATTTGGAGTAGATATCAGCT
>CEMJ01393707.1:0-43344 GCA_900068955.1 Clitocybe nebularis | reverse complement strand
AGAATGGTAACGTTCTTCTCAGCCTTCTTGATAATGTGTTTTAGTCGTTCAACATTGGCGGCGCGGGTCATTGTGGGGGTTGCATGTCTTTTGGCGGGTGCTCTAGTCCTCTGGTGCATTTGGATGGGCTGGGAAGAAATACAAGAGCACCGGTGGTGGACGGCTATTCAATATTGTTGGGATATGCTTAGGCCTAAAGAAGGTAACAAAAGCCAAACTGGTGAGGCTGACCTGGGGCCAGCGGATGATTCTGACATGGAGCTCTGGGATTGTTTTCGAGATTGCCTTCGGAGGCGCAGAGGAACGAGCAACAATCCCGTAAACCCTTGACAAAATCTTGATGATGAAGAGGGGCTCTTCCTGACTACAACGATACCACTGTACTTGTTCGACCAGACCTCTAATTTCGGATCCTTACGACACTTATGTACTCACCAGCGATAGAATTATATTATACTCATTGGCGATTGGCCCATAGCATTTGGTTGTTGTATATACACTCGTGGTCGTTGAATGTCGGCTCATCAATCGAGAAGGATCAAGAAATTTGTATCAACTTCCAACCGACTCTCGCGAGTATAGAAGTTTGCTTTCCGATCCGGATGGCCCCCAGCTTCATTGGTGAACAATACATATACATGACAACCTTCCATGGATTTCAAGAGCTCATCAGCTGGTAAGCGGCTTAAATGCATAAGACAATGATTTCATTATTGTCATCTAAGAAGACACACTCAGCCCAAAATTCGGGTTCGGGGCTCTTCTCCAGACAAGGCCAGCCGCCCTATATGGTATGTATCTAACTTGCCTGACCGAGGGTAGGAATTCCTAGCAGCAAAGCTAAAGTAACGACCCGAACCCCTGACACCCATCAGATGCAGTAGCAGCACGAAAGGGTACCTATCATCTTGTTATTATTACATCTCTCCCGGCCACCCTGGTAAACATGGTCGACATTGGGGACCTAGACAAGATTAGGCTCCCGTGCCTAGGAACCACACGACGAACATTTGGAACGCCGCAACTTGAAGTACGTCGCAACTTCCCGTTTCTAGGCTAGCTTTGCTGTACTTGGGAGACCATATACTAGTTCAAGTGGACCTTCTGTCACAACAACCAGATGCCAAAACTATAGCTGCGCGCGCACGTTTAGCGGGTCCAATCCAGTTAGCAACACCGGGACGACCTTGTGATATAGGCATCTCCCCCTGGACAACTCATTCCGTCGTATAAACTCATTTGGGCGTCATAGTACGTCATAGAATATCGGTAGACTCACTGAGACTCGATTGCGATGAGAGGTAATTTACCTTCTAAAGCATAGAATAAGACGAAGATTATGTCGGTAAAATGGGTAACATCATATCGATGATAGAGCTACTGACTATTTTCAAACTTCCATGTAGCTAAACTCCTCGTCCAATGCTTTCTATTTCTTCTAAGCTGAAATATGGCTTCAAATTATCACCTTTTATGTCCTCCACCTGGCCAATATGTTAGACATTACAAATCAGGCAGGTTCTTCATGTACCTCCTGGTCCAAATGCTCAAATAGAACGCTACTAAGGTCATCCAAAGCGGCCCTCATTTCATTGGGCGAGTAACACTCTAGGTCGTTGCGCCATTTCGATACTTTACTCCCCAGATTTTCAAGTTCTGTATGCAGAAATCAAAAAATTGAGCAGCCGACGGCCCATGGCTTGGCAAGTACCATCGTGGATAGCCTTGTGAGAGTCTACGTGACCATCGTGTGTCGTATTTGCAAACTGAGGCAGCCCTTTCGCTAGGATTGGGAAGACGTGTTTTTCTTCCATTGTATGATGCATGGTGAGTTCTGCAGCAAAAAACATCGAATGCTGGGTGGGATGGAGATCAGGCGTTCAACAGACATACCCGCATTAAAGGATTTGATAGTATCAAGGTATGATGCTAGAGAAAGCCCTCTATTGGCGTATGAACCATCTGCTGACTGTTAAATGATGAGCCGGTCGATCGACTACCAATGATCCAGGAGGTAGACCTTGTATATCACCTCGACTGGCGCGCGTGAGTGGGATGTATAGGTCATTTGACATGAATGACGACGTAAAAAGGTTGGAAATGCGCACATTCGTCCTTGAACCACTGGTGGAAACTACTCATGCGTTGGCTCAACTATAATTGGTGTCAAAGCCAAGCCAAAAGTGCAGCTGAACATGACGAACATGGTTCCACCTCCTTTCCTCTTCCGCAGAAGCATAGATGACTTTATTGGTGGACATACGGAATCCGAAGGGGTACTTTGCAGTTGTCAATGGCACAAGCTTTCGTGGTGACTATTGTAGGATGATGCTATCAACCGATAACGCTGGTTTATGAGAAGCCAGGATGTATCATGGGTTTTAGAAGGCATCATGATCTTGTCAAGAGGGTGGTGGGACTGATTATTATCATACGGATCCAGGTCACTAGCAAAGGGGCGACAGAACGCAAGGTGCCGATGACATAACTGCCATTACGTGGTATATATTTGTGCTAATCCTTCCAAACCAAATAACGCGTCAATCATTAAGCCGTAAATACGTCGTGACAATGTTAGATAAATACTATCGATACTGTTCGACCGCTTCTTATCTTTCTTGTTTTGGTTTCTTCGTCCACAGATCCAAAACTTGACGCGTTAAATCTATGTACAACAAAATATGCCTATTTATAGATCCCATACTATGGAAACACCGAGACATTTCCAATCTCAATGTGTAAGCCATACCAAGCCGTCGCACCTCGGCTTCAAGACTGTCCCCCCTCTACTCATCTACAATCCAAAGAAACATGGGAAATTGTCCATCTGATAACACCAATGCGGTCGACCGGTCGTCTTTCTGGGATTCTGATAGAGCCAACTGGGACGCGCACAGGATCGGTTGGGCCGTCGCCGGAAGTTGTACACTTTTGGTACGTGTTGGAATGTTATTGAGCATTGCTTTCACTTGCTGGTCGCTGATCTCACTCATACACAGACTGTCGTCATCTCGGCTGTTTCTGTCTTCCTCCATTGTCGGTCAGATGTATTGTCATTGTGTTGGCACAAAACTAGTGCTCATGGGTTTTTATGATATACTAAAGAAACTACACAAACCCTCGGCAACAGCGACAGATGTAGGCTGCACTTGGTTGGCCGCTGTGTGTGTTTCATTCCTGATCTTTCGCCTTTTCAGTCTCCGGATTCTGTATATGCCACCTGTTTATGGAATAATCTCGTTCCTCTCATTCAGATATTTTCGCGATTATACATACTACTCTCTAGTAGAAATAGGTAAGACTATAGATATCTCTTTCATCCATACACCTTTTAATTAGGTTGTTATTGTGATGCAGTCTACGAGGTATGCGACTTCAGCTACTCCTTGAAGTTTTCTCTAAAGATTCTGTAGGCCATCACACTCAGCGCTTTCCTGTATGTTAGATGTTCTGCATGTCGCTATAATTCCTGATCTTCCACATATACCGGCAGTCTCCTTCTCATTGAATTCGTCGCGGACGCTGCCGCGGTTGAGAACCCCGCAGATGCTTTGGCACAAAAGGAGAAGAGAAAGTTGATCTTCCCTGTATGCGTCGGGTATAGCATGAATGTTAGGTTGCTGATCTTTTTCGGATAGCTCTGTTGTTGGAGGTATCGCCCCACGAAGGTACGTAGTCTTTGGTATCCCCCATGAATCCAAAGGTCAACGGCAATCTACAGGCGTATTTTATGTACGCCGTGAAGGTATATTCCCTCTATTTTGCCGTGATATGATACTAATGAGCATGAAAATAAATCAGTGGTCCGTTCTCCAATACGTAGTAGTCCGGCCAGGTATGCCTTCAAGTTATTCCAACCTACCAACTTTGTGTAAAGGCTTCCCCAAAAGTAATTTCTGTCATCGCCATTGTATGCGAGGCTGCGAACGTTCTATGTCAATCCGAGGGGTTTAACCCACACTATGCTAATGTTTATCTGGAAGCTATTGACTTCATTAGCATCAGGTTAAGTCGCATCATTCTATATTTTGAAACATCACTGAAGGATTTTATACCTCAGCATCGCGCTGTACGGCCTTCTTCTATTCTACAGCCTCACAAAAAACGAGCTCAAAGGGCGCCGGCCTCTCGCAAAATTCCTTGCCATAAAGCTCATAGTTTTCTTCACATTCTACCAATCATTCATAGTATGCACAAAACATCGTCAGTTGATTTTGTTCTTATATTGTTTTCCCCCAGTTTTCTGCCTTGAACGGAAAAGGCATTCATGGTGCGTTCTCGGAGCACCTTCCAAACCATTCTATATTTTTATGCGCCCAATAGCAACGGAATTCTGGACCTCTAAAAATATCGCTAATGCCTTGAACGCTCTTGCGATCTGCATCGAGGTAAATTTGACTCGACCTATGGAAGGGCTCTCTGACACTACTCCGGCTTTCAGATGGTCTTCTTCTCTGCATTTATGTTATGGGCATATTCTTATAAAGAATATAAAAGACACCCTGGTGCTCCGGCGACAAGAATATGGCAACCCCTATGGGACAGGTTAGTCCCTTCTCCTATTTCTCCTCTCACACGAACTCATAAAAATGACAATCGACAAGCGTAAACTACAGTACGTGCTTACCTCGAATTATCAATTGGACTTCTTACTGAGAAGCTATCCGCAGCTGACTTTGTTATGGAGATAGTTGGCTCTGTCCAATACTACACCAATCGCCGCTCTCGTTCTCGTTCAGCACCCATACATCGCATCGGTCAAGATTCCCCAGAGACTGTCCCAGATTTTGGTGCAGCCTTCCGCGTTGATGGACATGATTACGGGCAGTTGCCGTACAAGAGAAGGGCATCCACGGAGATGCAGATCATGGGGCCAACTGGAAACTATGCTATGGAACCACCCCCTTATTCTCAGAACCCCGATTTACTGCCTCCAATTTACCCGGAGAAGGTCCATGTAGATGACTTGAAAAAATAGTCATTTTCCTCCGGAGATCTCGCCATCGATGCTTCTTTTGAATCCTTGTTACGGCGTAATAAATCATAACTTGCTTTACTTTACCTTACCTAGTTTATGAAGCTGTACCAAAAAATGCTTGATCAAACAGGGGCACTGATGGCACTGGTAGTCACTTTGAAATCGCAGGCCTGGAAGTTGTATTGTTGTCTTGTGGTGGCGACGGAAGTCTCCGGTTTGTCCAACACCTCCCAAACTATCAACAATGCCACCAATCCTCCGCCACACTTGAGAATACTTACTCGGGAAAGGTTCAATTCTAACTAGCTGTGTGTTATGATATATGTCGATGTCAGGGATGGGAGGGTCTATCGAGAGAAGAGAAATTAGCGAGATGCGTCAGAGACCCCGGAGACTGAGACGAGGAACCGGGTGGCGAGTAAAAAGACTATGCCACTGTTGATAAACGGTAGCCCCAGGAAAGTGATGACGGAATTTGGCCCCCTCTGGTAGTTCTGGTGTATATACTGAGCGAGGCAAGCCCAAGAAAAAGGGGTTGGTGGCCACAGCTATCAACGGTCTCCGAAGTTCCTCTTTGTGCCGACCCCGCTGACACTGTCTTCTCTTATGCGATATCGGACCATCGATTGTTGAGATGAAGGATGATGTGGTGGTGGTAGCTCGGATCCGGTGCTCTCGAACATAGAAAGCGAATTTTGGTGACTACCGAAGACAGAGTGGCCAGCTGAGGCGGCAGCACACCGCGCCAAGTGTTGGAAATAAGGTTATTGCCAGGTTTCGAAATCCGACTCTCTGGGGATGTAACGTGACCACTCGACGCGACGCGAGTGCCTTGGCATAGGTCACCTTAGGTTTCACCGACGGGTTAATCAGTGGTCTTCTCTCTTCTCATTATTCATCGATCCCGTGTGCTATGCGCTATATGACGACCGTGCCACCTGTTCGTTTTCCGCGAATGTCTCCGGGTTAGACGCCCCGTCCGGCCCCCCCATTCACTCCTCATGATACTTTCAGAAAGCTCTTAAATCCTAGTTTTGTGATTTACTACCAACAACCAGACCTTCTCGTTTAATGTTTCGTGGTCTAACTGTCCTCCTTGTCGGAGCTTTTTCTCTGTGTTTATCTAGTGTTGGGGGAACCCCCCTGCAAGAACGTCAAGCAGTGAGTGATCAATTATAGGTTTGTGGCCAACGTCATGTTTCCGCTTATAAAATATATAGGCAGCCAAGACTGCTTATGGCTTTATTTACTTTACGGGTGAAGGGTTAGCCAACGGTAATTCTAGTTGTTTTTGCAGTGGATATAATTGCTTATCCTTTTACTATCACAGGGGAACAAATTTATTTTGGTCGGTACACCCAGATATTTTTGCGCGTTCACAAGGATCATACAGCCTTCAGCCGTCAGCAAGACTAATTCCCCCGTTTCCTGGAATACCGTCAATGGTGGGAAGCCTGTTCTCACATCTTCGCTTGGTACCAGGGGCCTCCGCGACCCATATATTATTCGTGATCCTTCTGG
The DNA here is from genome assembly GCA_900068955.1 of Clitocybe nebularis. Classification (NCBI taxonomy): domain Eukaryota; kingdom Fungi; phylum Basidiomycota; class Agaricomycetes; order Agaricales; family Clitocybaceae; genus Clitocybe; species Clitocybe nebularis. Next base: position 36,845 of record CEMJ01393707.1, on the reverse strand, counting down.
GAGCAAATTTTATGTGATTGCTACAGACTTGAAAATGTACGGCTCCAGTGGGGGATGGGACGCGGCAACCAGAAAGGGTAGCTTATCTATCAGCGTATGGGAGTCTCCTGACTTGAAGACCTGGTCTGCACAGCGTCTCGTAAAGGTTTCTCCTGCCACAGTAAACTTACACTTTAACACTCGCTACTCATAACTCACCGTCATCTTAGGCCGGTATGACTTGGGCCCCAGAAACCACCTATGACCCGTCGCTCGGTAAATTCGTTGTGTACTGGGCAAGTAACATCTACGCCGCATCGGACACCGGCCACACTGGAACATCATATGCGCGGATCATGTACGCAACTACCTCTGACTTCAAAACGTTTTCCGCGGCGCAAGTATGGATAGATCCCGGAACCTCTATCATCGACACGACGGTTACCTGGGACGCCGCTAGCGGTTACTACCACAGGTTCAGCAAAACCGGGGGTCAGATTGTTCAAGAGAGATCTAAGAGTCTCTTTGGAACCTGGCAGACCATCGTGCGGGGAATCGCTCAGCCCCAATATGGTGATGTGGAAGGGCCTCTTATTTTCGAGTCCATCGTTTACCCCGGGGTTTGGCATCTTTGGATGGACGACATCTCCCCACATGGATATCAGCCTTTCGAGACCAGTATGTGGCGAAACAATAAATTCTCACGAGTTCACTAATACTTTTTATATTAAAGACAACATCACGTCAGGCGCATGGACTTATAGTAAGGGGTACACACTCCCAGCTGACCCTAGACACGGGACTGTTTTTGCTATCACAGCTGCGTGAGTAACTATCCATATCTGATACATACATGCATCCGACACGAGTCCTCCTTTAGCGAAGCAGCAAACTTAGCATCTATAAGGATTTGAGGCCGGTCGTTAGACGATGCACTCTGCATTTTTAGGGTTTGTGATTCGTGAAAAACAAATAAACGCATCCCCTCGATTTGAACATGTGGTTAAATACCAATAGAAAGTTGTTTTATCATTTCGCTATATCAATCATACTTGTGACCCACGTACACAAAATAGTCAGAAGTACACAGGCTATGGGATGGGTGTTTTAGGCAGGGGTACTAGTAGTAGCATTGAAGGTAAATTTTCCGTCAGGCGCGAGTCCGGACGTGCCTGTTGCCGGGGCAAACCACCAAAGTGTAGTCACACCGACGGGGAATGTGTAGGTAGCCTATGTGACAAACTAAAGGTTATGCACATACTCAAGTAAAAAAAAAGGGAAATTTCCACACCTGAAGGCCTCTGAATGCAATTGTAGTTGTCACAGGCGTTGGATTCCAGGACGAAGAAGCGTTGTCATTCCCTGCGATTTGTTAACTTCCAAAGCAACGATACTTTAATAGAATGGATGCCGTACAGTTAAGGACGACCAGGGAGTACCGCAACCATTCTGTGGATGAAACACGTCGTGTGACGAACGCGCCGACACGCAATGCCCAGCCCAAGGATCCGCCAACTGAAACGCCTATCCTTTGGCCGAAAGGGCCTCCCGCGTCCTTGGGTATGATAGCCTTGGATGCCTGTGCCATAGCATAGACTAATAGAGGCAAGATGAGTACTGAGATGCAAAAACTTGAGGCAAACACACATTCTTGGTTAAAGGTGTAGCTTCCATCGCTGTTGACGGTCACAAGACCACGGCAACCTGGTCCGCCACAGCTACTTGTCCCAGGAAGCTTTGGGTTTCCGTTTCCGTCGAGAGCGATGTTCCACATCAGGCCCTAATCGCAAAATGGTAAAATAACGGGAATTATCAGGGACTAAAGAACGTACTGATCGCGAGTTACGTTCAAGACTGCCAATCCAGCTTTAACAAATGGAATCAGCTGTATTTTCATGGGGAGGTCAAATCAAATCGGATCTTACAGGTTGTCCATATACCACTTTAGAGCTATAAGATCAGAAGTATCCCAGCCGGTACTGCAGGATACTCACCTTGATGTCGCTCCACCAATCAGATCCAATTGTCCCTGTGCATTCCGTGAAGTAAATTTCCTACATAATTATGGGATTTGCGTGAAAAAAAACAGATTTTTATGATCCCGTGTGGACCGCACCTTCGAAGGAAACGCGTTGTGGAAGGTATTCTGATTGCTGACGCTGCCACCGTAGCAGTGGAAAGCTGCACCAGCAAAGGCATTTCCGGCGTTTTGCATCTTAGAATCAAGTGAGAACTAAGAAATTTAGGCCGACCAGGGAACATACGAGGGTGACAGGATATGCCCCGGCAGTGTCCCAGTTGTGCTATAGACAGGGTCATTAGATACCGACGACAATCGTCCCATATATATTTACCTCGTAGCCAACGATTTTGACGCTAGAGAGTCCGTTGTTATTCAGCAAGGTGCGGAGGCCTGTTCCTATTTGTCCTTCAACTGCAGGAGTCATCGAGCAGGTGGGATATGTAGGGTTACTATGTTGAGGTTCATTCTACGCCCACTTGTCAAACAGGTATTCGCACACGCAGGATACATAGCTTACCTGAATGGAGATCGCATATACAGGAATCCCTTGGCTCTGGAAACCTTGGACGGCTTTAAGTAAGTATGTCGGATCTAATGGCATGCAACGTGAGCGGAAATGCGTATATCTAACAACGATATACCCGGCTCACAATTGCCAACATACTGAGATTTCAAGGAACCCCCATTCATTGTACCGCTGTCCTTCATCCAACCCGGCTGCATGACCAGGATCTCAGACGAAAGCGAAACTCTGAAAGCTGAATAGAGAGCTTACGGGAGACCAGGGCACAAGGTGTACCTTGATTCTGTTGTTAATCGCTCGAATATCTTTGAGGACAGAGAACAGATAAGAAGGGCTTCGATTGATGTTGAAGCTGTTGAATGAGGTATCGCCATTCGTGTCAGCTAAACTGTAAACTAATCACAAAATAAGCACGGGAGGGATCCACGAAAAGGATACCAACCTCCGGCAGAAAAATCGGAAGCGCCAATAGCAACTCTGATGTAGTTCAGCCCCGCTGCGTTCGCACCGTCGGCGGCGTTGAACATATATCTAAGTAAATTATTGTAATTCCCAGCATTTCTCGACTGTAAAAGAAGCGTGTTAGCGCTTATATCTCCCCCATTTTAAACCGTACCTTGAGGTTATTCAACGTTAATGCAGAGGAATCAGCTGTCATTCAATATGAAACGATTCTATAACAGATATATGGCCCCGCACGCACTCAGCGTGGCACCAAACCCATCAATTGGTTGGAGTTGTTGTGAGTCTGCGACGGCGATGTTAGCACTCCCAGTGGGACCAGGGGGGGAGAAATTGATCGGCGTTGAAGGAGCTAAGGATGATAAAAGTTTGGAGCGATCCCAGGTAGTTTGCCACTGTAAAGTGTCTATCGAACAGATGAACTGGAGCAACGAGGATACAACTTACTATATCCCAAATCTGCTGTGAAGTAATGGGACTTGCAAGTAGAACAAGAGATAATATGTGAGAGGAGCGCATGGTCACTGGGGTGAACTGAAACTCGATTGCAGTAATTTTTGAGTTACAGGCTTTTAAAGCGTCTGGGCACAGCATATCCAATTCTCTAATGCTTCATGCGTCCGAGAAGCCATCCCAGGTCATGCATGGTATCCACATGTAAAAATCCGTTCCGGATATGCGAATAACTATTGCTGAGCACGCGTTGTCGTCGGGCACATTCCTGAAAGAAGAAATAAATGAACCAATGACAATTGATATAGATTGAGGGCTTACAGTCAAACGATCAAGCAATTCCTTGGCAGATGTGACGATGGGTAGTTCGACAGTCAAGCTGACAATCCCCTCCGTTTCACAGGACTGGTAAACATTCTACTTGAAGTTATCTGCAACGATCGCCCTATGCCCGGAGGATGACCTTCAGTACCACTGGCATTAGTGAAGCAAAGACGAGCAGGTCTCTTGCTACTTCGCGTAGCACACTAGTTTTCCGTCACCTGATACGAGCCAGTGTGCAATGTGCATAGATACGCGACTTGAGATTTAAGCAAAATAGGATTTCTTGGCTGAAAGATGGAAATATGAGGAGGCAACGACCGATTTTTGTCCAACCAGGTCCCGAGTCCCGACATCACCGGGATCAACGGAGTGCTTCTGAAAATTAACAACGCTAAGCTTGTTCTTGCTTGCTCGCCCAATGTCATCCGTGCCCATGCGTTCTTGCTTGAAAAAAGCTAGGCAATGAGTAGGTACCCGCCACGGGGTGACACACCACCAGAAAGACCGGCCATTCCGATCCGTTAGAGCACAACTTGAGCGAAACTCACCGCCTGATCCTTGAGGGCAGGATGGTCCAACTTGTGGTCTGCCCAGACGAAACCATCTGGCTATTCGTCTCGTGATTTTGCGAAGAAAAAGAAGATAATCGAAGCTTGCGATTGACACAAATTTCAGCATGAGGCGAGAAAATGTGACCGAGTGATACGAGTTCGCTTCTCCACATGGCCTCAGTTGCTAAGCTGCCACTTGACTTAGTATAAGTGTGGTGCCGCCTGCTGCCATGGTGTTGGACGTCCTTGAAGTTCTGGCATATTATCCACCAAACGGACCGCGAAAGGGACACATGTGGCGACCAAACGGTCATCTGGCCATGATCATGTTTATTAGGAGTCATTAGAGGTTCTCTTTAACCTTGGTCACATTTTTAATTTTGCATAATCATTCGTCTATTGTTGACTTCAGGTCTCGTAGCCAAACAACCACTTCATCGAGCCAAAACAAGTCAACCTTAAATATCGCTGTCATTCGATATTATGTCGTTGCGTAACCCCGTGGACAACACCCACACTGGAGATCCGTTTCAGCTCGACCGTCTTGCGGAGGAGCTTGCCGACCGCGAAACAACTCACTCTGCTCGGCGAGAGGATGATGAGGGAGCTCACATCCATGATCTCCCTGTAAATGTGCCATTGTCCCATCGTAATGAACATCTCATAGCCAAAGACTTCAATGTCGAAGATTTTCTTCTCTCTCGGTCGTATACTTCTTTGCCGGATCTACGGGGAGAATTGCGGGAGTACCTGTCTAAGTTAAAGGAGGAGCTGGTCAAACTCATCAATGACGACTATGAGGCGTTCATCAGTTTGAGCACTGATTTAAGGGATGAGGGTCTCAGGTTAGCCAGGCTGAAGGCACCCCTGGGTGATTTTAGGCTACAAGTGCTCGTGAGTTCAACTGTGGCCGTCATCATGGTCGAGTATGGCTTAAAGCCAAACACATAGGAATCTAGAAGCGAACTCCAGGTCATCCAAAATGCAATCCAGGACAAACTGACTAGTCGCGCTATCCTGCGTGAGGAAAAGGTATGTCATTTTTTTCTGAGATTTTCTGCAGCTAAACTGATATGCAGGCACTCCTACACCTTCTTCTCAAATTATCCGAATTGGTAACGAGACTCGAGTCGTTATTACTTATCAGTTCACCCGAATCTGAAGACAATGAGTTGTCTAAGATTAGTAGGTTGAGGTTGCCTGCCCATTTGAGCAGCACAGAGGAAATGACTGAGGACAGGTATGTCGTTCGTATTGTGTTTGAATTTCCTAAAACTGACAGGCTTCAGATCTCATGGTAACAAGGCGAAGCATCTTGGGCGAGTAGCCACGGAATACAGTCAGCTCCTGTATCACGCCTCAAAGGCCCGAGCAGAAAATTGCATCTTTGTCGATGAGATTCAATGGGTTTGTGAGCTCTTTTAGTCTGCCATCCTCACTTTTTAGGCTCACAGTGAGATACGTCAGCGGATCGACCGAATTCAGTCAACTCTGTCTTCCGATCTTGACCATTTATTTGCCACAACACTGAACGCACTAACTGGTGGAAAGGCAGAAGGTAAAGTAACCGAGGTAGAAAAAATCAAATTAACTGCAGACCTTACCGAATGCCTTCGGACATATGATGTCCTTGGGCTCTGGAGAGACGCTGAAGATGTGTTGAGAAGGGAGGTGGTTCGAGGTTTCGTTAAAAAGGTCAAGAGTTTTACACTTTGAATTGGCACACTCCTTATTAGTTTTTCTGAAAGACAATATACCCCGGAGCCCTTGCAGCTCCTCATTCACCTATCGTTCCACATACACCCTTCCCCCCCGCAAAAACACCCTCGTTTCTGTCAACCACATCGCTACCCCCTCGGACACCCTACACACCATTTACTGCATTTGTTTCATCTAAGCAGAATTCTACTCATAATCTCGGTTCGAACGAGAACTCTCCGTATGCACACATACTCGAAGATGCAGACGACCCGCTAGCTAGACTGTACAGCCAGACCTTGCGTTTTGTGGAGAGGGATCTTAGCGGAATCATGGAAATTGCGGAGAAAGTATCCATAAAATCCATGCCACACAGCCGATTTGAATTCGAGGCCAGCAATTTACATTCCTTTTCGCAAGACCCGGCATCAGTTGATGATAAAAAGTTCCAAATCATGGCCAACGTAATATGGGAAGAAATTGGCCAGGCCATCATGAACGAACTCGGGGGGATTGTATTCTCGGCAGGCCGACCGGATGACTTCAGAAATGTACGTCGTTATAGAAGGGCAGAAATATGAACTGACTAAATACATTATTACAGCATCATGAAATAACGCAAGCGTTCATCCGATCTCTTGAATTTCTCGCTCCTTCCATTCATTCAATAGAGGTCATGAGGGGTCATCCAGTCTATTCTGCTTTCGACCAGAGGTGGCAACTCCCAGTTTACTTTCAGATGCGATGGAAAGAGATTATAGGAAAGCTTGAGGATGCGCTTACGGTGACACGGATAGAACCATCATTTACAAAAGGTGTGAATACATCTTCCATACTTCTAACGATAGGCTCAAATTCCTCATAGACAGAAATACTTTCGTTACTCCTCAATCAACCGCTGTCTGGGTTGCTATTACGGCTTGTTGGAGTGCAGAGGTTTTTGTTCCAGAGCTGTGTCATAGATTCTGGAGATTGACATTGCAAGTGCGTCGTTTGATCTCCCATATTTCGTGGTAAAAAGCACTGAGAGAACACGCAGATATTGAGCAGGTACAAGACATGGCTCGACCAGTGTCTTTCCACGGCCGAGCTCACTTCTAAACCTTTGGGGGGAGCCGCCGAAACGGCAAGGGTTCCATACTAATTGATTTGATTGTAGCTAAGTATCCTGGTCTTTTTACAGATCCTTGGGTCACCCGCTATATCCCGAACGTCTACGCCAGTCCCTACAACTGAGACACCTTCACCAGAGACTACAGCCGCCGATGATATAACACTGCGTCAATACTCTGCCGCTATCATTGATATCAAAGCTATGCGAGGAAATGTGTTGACTATCTGGCGGGAGGAAATTAGTATGATGTTACCCGAAATATCTGAGCTGTCGAACAGCGATGTGGGAGCGCAAGGTTAGTTCAAAAGCAGTATTTGACCAGATTATAATGTCAATTCATGATTTGACAGAGGCCCTTCAACATGCGCTTACTGAGTTAACCTCTTTGACTATGCCCATGTCGAACCAAATCATTTCAATCCTGACAAAACGTTGTTGCGAAGCTCTTCTCCCGGTCAGATCGATCCCGTCACAATTCAGAGCAATGTCCAGCAAACGCCCACCCAGCGAACCTAGCTATTTTGTGTCATCCATACTACGTCCTATCAAGCTTTTCTTTGGCATTGGTGTCGGAGAAGGACCCGGCTTACTGCTGAGCGAAGATCATTTAGTGCCTTATGCCACTGAGGCTTTTGACAGTGTCTCACAAAGGTAGTGCAGTAAATTTCTTATGATATCCACTGCTAATGAGACATTAGATATGTGTACTACTTGTCTGCAATGAAAAAAACAGAAGAATCGTTGCGGCGACTCAAGAAAGGGAAAAAAGCGACTTTCTCCCTTTTCGGAAGTGCGAACCCAACTAAAGACGATGACGGGAAGGATGAGGAGCGCATTCGTAAACAAATGATACATGATGTTGAGGCCTTCGGAAAGGATGCAGAGTCCTTGGGTGTTTTAGTCGAGAGAAGCGAATCCTTTCAGGCATTGAAAGACATGGTTAACGCGATTGAAGGTATGAATACACGCACCCCTTACGCTACAATTCGACTTACTAATTACCATACAGAATCCTCCTGATGCCGTGAAGTGCTGTCATAAAATCTGAAAACCTGATAGTCTTGATGGATTGTTATCTGGAAGTGAATGCGGAGAACATCAAATATAAATTAATACTGCATGATTAATGTTATGAAGGCAGACATCTATTGTGATATATAGTTCCAGTCCGTGACACCACGAGCTTATTGATAGAGGCCGTATCCGGAGAGAGTAAATGGAAAGGATCGGACTGTCCACTGTTAAACAATGGTTTTCGACAGAAAGTGCATGTTACTTGCGTCGGCGCCCAGCCACGCGCACGTTCACGAGCGATGTCTGCAACTGCTTCGAACAGGTCGCGGTCAACTAGGTGCTTTGTAATGGCAAGCATGTCTCCATCAGAGCGATATGATTCCAGCATCCCAGTCAGAATGATACGGAATTCAGTGTACTGGGTATTGGTAGATGTAGAAGCAGAATTAACTAGTCGGGTGAACAGTCGAGGGAATGAGACGGAACGCGTCGACGTGATTGAGACAAGCGAGGTGAACGTTGCTTGCACGAGGTTGCGGAGAGTTGTCAGTGAGTCTTGAAGGTTACTGGAATTGGTGGTGGAGTCCAAAGTGTTGTGTCCAATTGACGTCTCCGAACGGCAGGCGGATAGGGTCTGTACGGAGTTGATTTGGCTGCTGAGTAGCCGGAACCAGATGTCTTCCAAAGGTACCTCGGCTTTAGGCGAGCCTCGTGAGTGCTCCATGCAGATTTTTATTCCTATTTGGCCAATAGATCTCAAAGATTCAATATTTTGATGGAACTCGGTATGTGCTTCAGCGCCAACTGTCGATGCCTCGACCATTTTCAAGGTCAAACGCTTCTGATAAACCTCAGCTTTTCCTAGAGCCTCTTGAGGATTTCCCAGCCAGTTGGTAGCCCATACGACAGCATAGTACACTTCGTTGGTTTCACATATCCGCAAAACCTCGTCCCAATCAAGAAATTCTGCTGGGAGGTATTTTAGGGAATCTACCACTTGCGCAGGGCAATATCGACAATGAAGTGATACATAAAGCTGTCGGAGACGGGGGGTCAACTTTAATGAGGGTCCTGTCAGCCGAAAAGAGGCTTCGTTCTCGTCATCCTCCTTTTGTATTGGTCCCAAGAGTCGCCTAAGATAGAGGAAGCGTTGGTGGTCAGCCTGTTCTCCAAATACTTGCAAAGCTGCGTCATGGAGACTTGGTACGTATTTATCAACAAGGAGGGCAGTACTGTCGATACTTGACTGCAAGAGCTGAGGAAGGGCGGTGGACACGGTATCGAAGAGTTCCGAGGGCAAAGAGCCTTTATTTTCTTGGATGGAAATAAGAAGAACATCCTCGACACTTTGAAATAGCTCGATGCGGCGAAGGTTGGGATCATCCAAGTATGTTGATAGTAGTGGGGCCCATCGACGCTCCTGGCGGTGCCACGTTCGGAGGATCCGATAGAAGCCTGCCGCCTCAAAAAGATCAATGACGTGCTCGCTTTCGTGAGGATTATAGACTGAGAGAAGATATTCCGCAGCCAGCTGCCGATCCTCCCGAGTGTCAGCACTAGGGTCTTTTGCAAGGCTGATTAGAATGTTGTGAAGAGTGCTAGGAGCAACTTCAAGGAATTGGGGGTATTTCGGGACATTACGAGCGATAAATATGTTAACAAATGTGACGTCAGCTGGGGGTAAGTCAGCAGAAGTAAGGATCTCCAATAAGATCCTGACTATGACAAGGCGACTGGTGCCTTGAGATTCATCATTGAGATAGTTGTCTTCAAAAGCAATGTCAAGGGAGTGTAGGAAAGATTCAGAGTCGAAACGGAGGAGCTGTCGGGCGTAGGGGTAAGTTGGTTCAATACCACCATCATCCTCTGCAGTCAGAACAAGTTTGGCCCCTTCGCCTGACGGCCATACACTGGAACGGCCGAAAAAGAGAAATGTGTAGACATCTTTCTTGGCTCTTAATGCTTCGTCGTCTGCTAAGGGTTCTTCGCTGGGGTACGAGAGTCCAGACAAAACGTTCGAGAGATAGGGATAGATCTTGTAAGCATTCAGGATCGTTGATTCCATCATAGCATCCATTCCCGAGGCCATCCCGTAGACTTCTGTGGATTCCGCATGAGATTTCCGGTACTGCTGAACCTTCCGGATAAGACCAAGAAGCTCTACCACGGGTGCGACGCTGTCACGTAGGGCGCGAGTGTAAACGTAGATAAGGGCATCATATAAACGATACCTCTGGCATAGATGTATAGCTTGATTGATGTCCAAGCAAGTGGGATCGACATGCCAAATAATTCTCTCCACGTGATCTGGCCGACCATCTTCCTCATACAAAGCAACAAGCCGCTGAGTGATACGCGGTGGTACATATCGTATCTCGTTATCGAGAATAAATGGCTCTAGCTGTCGAAGATATATCTTTGATATACCAGCATCGTCGTATTGTTGGAATAAATCCTCAAATAGGAGTTCAAAGTCATCAAGTGCGACGCAAGCACGACATGACACCGTTACAAGATCCTGGAATAGGGATGTTCGATCAACGCCACGGCCATCCGGTGTGATGTGTGTTCCATCACGCATGCGTTCTTCCGAAAATGCATAGCGGGCGGAAGCGACCATGAGATCTCGCATCTTTTCGCCAACCACCTCTTTCCGAAGGTCGTGGTCATCAGGCAATCCGTTCCTATTTCCAGGTGCATCCCCAATATAATATGACCTAGTCAAATCGATTGCACTAAGGAAATCACCCTTTTGTACAAAGGACAGGATCCTGTCTGCCCACGTCAGAAGTGTCCCAACTCGAAGACTTTCACGGCCCTAAATATATACCGTCAATGCGAGTATAGCGTATGCCAATCATCATACATACCAGTAGAAATATTCTACCCTTGTATACGCGTACACTATGACCAATATCGCTAACAGAGTTGGCATATGAGACCGACCCATTTACAGTCGAGCCAAGGGTGGGAGACATGAGAGATAAGCCATCAAATTGGACGCGCTCAACCAACTTCAAGGCGTGCACATCGTATACTTCCAAGGATGTTGCTGTAAGGACAATAATTTGCTATGCAAAAATGTTAAGGATCAGTCATTGCACATAAGCCTTGAAAGTAGGAGCAAACGAACCCACATTGACGTTTAACCACTGTACAGCAAGGATATCGCCGTCGGTGGACCAGTGACCTGCGTCATTATAGATGACTCTGCCAACCTCGATTTCGCTCGTTTTACCTGTCCTTGGATGGCGGCTCAATTGTTTTTCCCGAGACTCCGATACTTTGATAAGGTGAAGAGCATTGCCCCATGTGTAAACAAGCATGGGGGCAGCAGATGGTTGTTGACCGCTTGGCGTAGTGCGTATCTTCTCTGAGTTCAGCTTTATTGGGGAGATAACGGTACTCGGAAACCAGGCCATTTTCCCAATGAATTTAGATTTTGATCTCCATGAACCGCCTTCATCGACCTCACGAGGGCGTTTGAACCACGTCCTTGGTGTCGGCTTTAGACCCACAACGACAAGTTTAGTTGGAGTAAGCAGAGCCACGATGTTATAAGTGTCGGTAGCGTGTGGCGATGTACCTAGGGGTAGTGGGGACATTTCCAATATCGTATATCGTGTCTTGCGACGTCGTGGGAGTGTGGTGTCTGGTGCTTGGTTGATTCGAGGGGCTGTTGTTGAAGGTATGGAGGGCTGACGGATAGGAGGCACGTCATCTTGTTGATACTTTCCTAGGATTCGAAGGATATCGGAAGCTTCAACAAAAAGGACCTTACCCAGACTATGGGAAAATGCAAGACCGTTTTCATCCGCCGTGATGACGGCCGTGTGTCTACCGGCCACAAAGCCGATATTAACGATCCTAGATCCTCGCAAGTGACCTTCTTTTCGACCAGAAGCTACTGCAGCGAGTGTAGTAGGGGCTACCGAACGTGCTGGAGATTGCGGATTTTTCAGATCAAACAATTGTATGTGGCCGGTAGCATGTCCAGATGCAACGTATGTGTGATCATGAGACAGCGCGAGGGCCGTCACAGGCCCAACGGTCTTCGCTGTAACAATCGGTTAATAAGCAATGTATATAACGGAGGGAAATGGCATACTCAATGTATCATTCCCACAAACACACTTAAGTGTTTGGTTGAAATCATAAACACAAATGCGCCCATCTTCTGTCCCTATACATATGAATCCATTTGCAGCCAATACCAAGGGTGGACCCAATGCTGGTGCTCCAAGAACCGCAGAAGCTTTTCGCTGTGCGGGCGATGCATAGATATGTCGTGTAATATTACGCAACTCGGTCCATTTGAATACCTCCCTTTCTTGGCGTGAGCGGTGGTTTGTGGTGGGGTCTCCCAAATCGCCGGAAGACCCAGTGCGTAGATTCGACGATGACGACATGCGCGACATTGCAGAGAAATGTGAGGGTGAGGGAGACATGCCACCATATAAATGTGAATGTAACGTAGTTCCACTTCCATTAGATTCAGAAGGGGGCCGCGATACTTCAGGAACATATGACCGAAGCCGTGATACCGTTGGGTGTAAAAAAGGCCGAGCCAGGCTTGAAGGTGTCCCGTTGAGTCCAGGGGAGCCTACCCTTTGGGACGTCATTGGACCCAGTGACGAGGTTGACGGAGTACCTGGGAACATGTCATCATGCTGAGGAACATTATGCGTCAGCAAACCCGCAAGGACAGTGCGCGGTGCCTATGTTGTAGAAAAGACCCACCACCTCATCATCGTCAAGACCAAGTTTCTCGGTACTGTCAACTACGAGAGACCTTTCCACCTCTTGTTCATCAAACTCATCGTCATCAGTTAGGTCCGGCCCCAATACGTCGCGTAGTTGGTCTTTGTATCCTGTAGACATATCTGGGGCATCGACGCCTGCGTAAAGAAAGCCTTCTTCACTATCTTCATCCTCTTCACCCCCTTCTTCATCACTGACATTCAAACCACTATCCCCATCCTCAAAAAGTTCTTCCATGCGCGTGGAATAGTCTCCAACATGATCGTCATGTGGCTCGTCGTCCGACACTTCATGGTCTGAAAGATTGAAATACGGCTGACGAATAGTGCTCGCTTTATCCTCCTCTTCCATGGGAGACAATCCTCCTGTGGGTGATGAGGACATAGAATTCGGTGACCGCGAGCGGCAGCAGACAAGCTGCAAATGCAACCGTAGGAACTCAAAACGCCGAAATCTCGTCTCTCGTAAGCAGTGTTTGTTCTACATTTCCCCGCCAAATATCGATCGTCCGGCCCTTGAAGTCCGGACTAAAAGACGAGCCCCAATTAACAACTTACTACATGTAATGATTATCACTGCACACGCAAAGCTTCATTGTTGAGCATGGGATGAAAGACTTCATTTAATAAAAGTACAAGCGTGACCATATAAAGAACTAAAATAATGCTATATCAGTGTGGCCGAGCTAACGACTCGGGAGAGAGAAAAATGTGTAGAAACCTATATTACACACAATAAATGGAAAAAGAGAACGTAAAAACTAAGATGAGGCCAACCGACGCTCCCGATCTCTACTCTTAGCGCCAGGTCCAAATCTTTCTTGAAAACTAATCAACTCCTCCATGAGCTCCTCCATCATCTTCATCGTCACTGACGATTCAGAATCTTCTAAATCATATATGGGTGCCGATGACGGAGTCTTGAGTATCGTTCCGTCGTCCAAAGACTGGCCCAGAATCTTATCCTGCAAAGGTGACCCCGGAGCGATATCTCCATCGAGAATCATGGCGACTTCACGATTGTTTGGGTCAATTTCCTCCGAACTTCTCTCAACTGTTTTCGATTCTTCCTTCAAAACTCTTTCCAAAGCTTCTCTTCTCCTTGCCCTATCAAGGGCAGTAGCCTGTTCCCTTCCGACCCATTCCACAAGCGCCCTAACCCTTTTGTTCATGTCTCCCACGCTCATCCTTTTACTAGGCCATTTGACTTTTACGCCTCTCTCCATCGTGCGATCCAGGCTTTCACCTCTGCCTACCCCACTACTCACTCCTGTACCAGCGCCCACGCCAGGCCCCGCACGAACTTCCAGCGGTCGCGGGGTATCTGTTGGCAACATCTCCTCCAAATGGGCCAAATAGTCGGGCAAGTTCCACGATGTGAAGAGGGGTTGCTGCGAAACGACATATGCGTGTGAATTGCGATAGGCACGCGACGATTCCACTACAGTTGACCCTGTACTTTGTCCAGTCATCCCATTTGTTTGATTTCGTCGTGTCCCATGCTCGTGAGTGGCACTACCAGGACCATGAGATGTGGAATGAGATGTTGGGGGTCTTTTGGGAGCGTTGATGCCCTTTGCACGACTACTTTGTGCTTGTCGCTTTCCCGAGAGTTGTGGGGGACCTATGATTGGTCACGTGAGCATAATTGACAGACGAACGTCACAGAAGGCACACATTCATCACCATCCATTATCACGACAGGTTCAAGGGGAAGGGGTGGCACAAGAGGCGCAGCCTTCCGACCACCACGTTTATTTGTGCGAACAGGCTGCTTCGGAGCTGGTGCTGGTGCTTGTGGAGGTCCCTTGCTCTGACCCGGTGTATCTTCTCGCGCTAAAGTTGATCCATGGTGATCAGAGGCACTAGAAGCAGACCTCGTGCGTTTTTTGGCGATACTGTGTGTCTGATATTCAGTCCACCATTGATGATCTGATGGTAAACAACACACCCCTCATCTTCATTCCGCTTTCGCTTTTTGCGATGACTTGGCCCAGCTTCAATGTCTTGGTCAGTTTCGTGCTGGCCATTGATATCACGGGTGCCCGTCGAAGTGACACTGGCAGTCTCGTGAACAGCGGCGGCTTCTGCTGCAGTTGCTTCAATAATCTCCTTCAAACTCTCATCAAACGCCGCATCTCTACTGTTCATGGTGTTTCTTCGTTTGGAAGGTTGTTTCGATAAAGTGGAAGGTGAATGTGAACGCGATACACGTGAATGGGCCGAGGGAGGATTGTGATGAGATGTGGCGGACGAGTGACGAGGACGTTTATTAGACAATTTCCTAATATGCCCATCGTTAGTTAATGACAAAATTCAAGATGGAGATTTATACTTGAGGAGGTCGCTGTGAAGTTCCGGTCTACATTGCTCGCAATAGTAGTCGTCGTCGTGGAGCTGATCTTCGGATTCGTATCCCATACAAAGGCCATGTTGCCAGACCTTACAGGTCTCGCACTGGACCATAAATTCGCCGGCATCCGGGTCGTCCTCTCCTTACGAGGGAGGCATAAGACTCCTGTATAAAGAAGGAAAGTTTTGAACAATGCGTACCAGTGCTCCCACAAACACACCGCGTAATCCCTTGCTCCTCCTCTTCGGGTGCAGGAACTGATGCTTGGTCGGCCGAAACACCCATTGTGTCGCCGACGTCAGTATCTATAACCAATTGTTTATCTTTCTCTTTTGTCTTTCGTTTTGTCCTCCCATTCGCGCCGTGGGTCGAACTCGCAGAACTGGTAGAGGGTGCAGAGCCATTCTTTCGCTCTTCAACAGCTTCCTCAAGGTCTTCTTGTTTGAGGCGTTTCTGCCTTCCACCACTGTTGTTGGTGGTAAGAGCTGGACGTTGAGTGACCTCCTTTTGTTTGGGTGCCGGGTCTGAGTCTGGTGATTTGGAGGCACTCGTAGAGGCGGAAGGTATTGACCGTCGTCCTGAGCGTCGGGTTTCTCTTGGGGAGAGTGGTGGGCCCATTGTGGCCGTCTGTGCCATTGTTCAGGCGTTTGATGTTGATAGTCGGATGACTGTTGTTACTGGGACAAGCCTTGTCCAACGGCTGGCACAAATCCTTCCATCCATCGGTGTTTACAATCTATTAATCGCCGAAGAACCGTGCACGTGTTTCCGTCACATCACACTTCAGAGCCCCTCCACTATCCTTGCACTATCCAGCATGGCCATGAATTACCTGACTGCGCCAGGCCCATCGTATACATACCTGTAAGACTGGCATCCTGCCTAGACCTCAAACTCACCTCAATATCTCTAAAACAATCATCCTTGGATTTACAAGTCTAATACGTCAATCTCACCTATTACCCAAGTCCTGAGCTCCTTGCTGTGGGTCAAACGGCAATGTGAGGCCTTACTTGTAGTTCGCTCACGGATGGATGTGGTCTAGATATGACGAATTGGCACCGATAGACGGACCCTCACGGCGGTTACTACTCGGCATTGACGCCAGGGACTTCCACCTTCACATCAATCCTGAAAAAACGTTTTATGTTCCTCCGATCTCTGTATACCTGTCACAGTTGTGTGCACTGGGTTCACGTCTTGTCCAGGTCTCGACTTCCTCGGCTCCTGACAATGTTATATAGAGGGACTTGTGCTATTAGCCATCACACTTTGCCCTGGACTATTAGTTGCATCCCTGCGCCCCGTCTCGATTACCACTTAGGCATCCGAGGTCAAACCCATAACGTTTGTAGTAAAATAATAGGGACCGATCGGTTCTGCGAGGCCCTTGCTAAGACTAAGAACCGCTTTAGTTAAGAGTCACTGTACGTCGCTCCGTCATTTTTCATGACCTGGCTTCTCAAAAAGATCCAGAAGCACACATTGACATACTAGCCACGATGCGCCAAGCCAGTGGACTAACCTGTTGGATGAACCATGCTATCGGCAGACTCTTGCCAAAAAAGCTTGAATCACCAGATATCCAACTTGATTCTAGAACCTTTCATCAATGCCATAAACCTTCATCACCCCTGCACCAGTCTATCTCACACCCAAACCCGCCCCGTTCGGACATCGCTTTGATCACACGAATGTCGGTTGGTGAGGACATCCTGACATCCTCTCTTGCACATTCTATACACTAACCAACATATGTCATATAGCCATGGTGGTGCAACTTATAAGTTTTCTTGGCACCGTGGATGTATTTTCCATTCATCACCAATTCCGAGTTCAAAGTTCTGACGAGACAAGCTTAGGGTCATGAACTGCCAAAATATTTGACAGAGTGCCTAAATAGTAAAAATCCATTCAACATTCAAATCTGTCGGTCTTTCGTAAGAACAAGCATCGTAACATCTGACTTCTAGAACCCCACTCAATTTGCTCCGTCACGCACTCTACATTTGCAAGTAGGTTTCGTCTTAACCTTTTCTGCTTCAGGTTTTCTCAGGACTGGTTTTCGGCCTTACTCGTGTCCAACTGAGCTCCAACTGCATTCCGCCAATAGCCAGCCCCCGATTATTCAAGTCACTGGACCTTTACAGCCGCCCGATGGCTACCTTGTCCAAACTTTCCGGCAGTTCGGATGACTGCCCGGGAATGGGGAGACGTGAATCAGTGGAACTACTCAAACACAAATGATTTCAATATGCCCTGCATACCCGGGACGTCCCTACTTAACTCCTGCTCCATCCGGTCCGCCATCCTGAAGAACAACCGCATTCCCTAAGCTGGTAGTCCTAGCGTCGAATGAACGTACAAAGCGGATCTTGTATCGATTCGCATGCTTTGTGCCGTGGACTTAAGGCAATAGCACATTATTCATATTTAGGACTGGGGTACAGACGCAGCAGCGTATTATTACATGTTCAATGTACATATGGTCGAGGTAATGGATTAACATCACGTGGTACACCATCAAACTTTTTTGATGACTCCATTCCGAGATTCCGTCGATGTTCCGATCCGACTGGATACAATATTAGACTTGTGGACGTACGGGACCTCCCAATCTCTCCTTTTTCATGTCTCCCACTGCAACTATTGAATACTCTTCTCATGCACCAGAACCTTTATCGTATCCCCGACTAAACAAACACAATCTCACTTCGGAAAACACTCCAGATTATCTCCGGCTTATCTTAACATCGAAAGTCTATGAAATCATAAAGGAGACCCCACTAGTTCTGGCAAATGGCTTGAGTGCCAAGCTAGGTAATCAAATCTGGCTAAAGCGAGAAGATCTGCAGGAAGTCTTTAGCTTCAAGATCCGTGGAGCCTATAATTTTATGGCTAGCCTAACAGATGAGGAGCGATGGAAGGGTGTCGTAACTTGTAGCGCTGGTTAGTGTGCGTACTTCTGGGCCTCGGGGAAAATTCCGCGTTTTTTCCTTTCAAATGGTGCATCATCTTTCTTTCCATTTACTAATATTTTTACAGGCAATCATGCTCAGGGGGTAGCGCTATCGGGATCACGCTTGGGTATTCCCTGCACGATTGTTATGCCCAATGGCACTCCCTCCATAAAGGTTCGCAATGTAGCCAGGTTAGGTGCTAAAGTGGTCTTGCATGGCGCGGACTTCGACGAGGCCAAGGCAGAATGCGCTCGCCTTGCTGCTGCACATGGCCTTGCATTTGTTCCTCCATACGACGACCCTCTTGTCATTGCTGGACAAGGCACAGTCGGCATGGAGATCCTAAAACAGATGCCTGATTCTGACAACATAGACGGTATATTTGTTGCTGTTGGAGGTGGTGGGCTCGTAGCTGGGATCTGCGAGTATATTAAGCGAATTGGAGATCCAAGCACAAAAGTTATGGGTGTCGAAACATTTGATGGGGATGCAATGGCGAAGAGCCTAGCCAAGGGCGAACGAGTCACACTGAAAGACGTAGGACCCTTCAGTGACGGGACGGCAGTTAAGATTGTTGGGGAGGAGCCATTCCGCATCTGCAAACAACACCTAGAGGGGATTGTGAAAGTTGATAACGATGAACTTTGTGCCGCGATCAAGGATATATTTGAAGGTCAGTCAGCCTCATAGCAACACAGACGGGCTTTAGTTGAAATACGTTTCAGAAACTCGTTCGATAACAGAACCGGCCGGTGCCCTCTCCCTGGCGGGATTGAAACGTTACATCATCGATAACAATCTCGTCGGGGCACAAAAGCGTTTCGTGGCTGTAGTGAGCGGGGCGAATATGAATTTTGATCGTTTGCGGTTCGTTGCTGAACGTGCCGAACTTGGAGAGGGAAGAGAAGCACTCCTGAGTGTCGACATCCCCGAACGTCCAGGAAGGCATGTCGAGCCCATATTTAGCTTGAGTCTTCCGCTGACGGTCTATTTTTAAATTAGCTTCATAACTTTGCACTCCGTAATTCACCCCCGAGCTGTTACCGAATTCATCTATCGGTACAATGTTTCGGGCGACCGAGCTCATGTCTTCATGTCATTCAAGGTAGACTCTATGTCGAGGTCGACCGAAGTAAAAGAAATCATTGCAGCCCTTGAAGCATCGGATATGAAGGGTTATGATATTAGTGATGATGAAATGGCGAAGAGCCACGCACGTTATATGATCGGTGGTTGCCAAGTTGTCCCTAATGAGCGAGTGTTTCGGTTTGGTAAATTATTCCAAACCTCTATCTGCCATGCTGAACTAAACATGCCCCCAAATGCAGAATTTCCTGAAAGGCCTGGCGCCCTTCGGTCGTTCTTACTAGGTCTACACCAGGGATGGAATATATCTATGTTTCATTATCGAAATCATGGAGCTGGTTCGTTTTCTCTTCGTAACGAGCCCTCTTTCGAAGTACTTAAGTCACTCGAAGATCTGGGCAAAGTATTAGCTGGTATTCAAGTACCACCAGCAGACTACGAAGCGTTTGACGCATTCTTAGAGAAACTCAATTTTACATACGTGGAAGAAACCGATAATGTTGTGTATAAACGGTACCTGCGGGGATAGATAGGCATAATGACCACCACCACCACCACCTTTGTAGATTAGATTCTGGTTGATGATACCTTTGGGATTTTTCAGTCTTATGACAGGTATTGGTTCAATATCCAATATCTAACGACAGCATGCACAAGAATACGCACGGGCAGGAAACGTGATAGCCTCCTCAGCGGAAAGAATTATTTGGCTGCTATACAGGACGTCGAAGCATACAAAGTACATATATACAGACTAACTTATCAAGCTGTACACATACATAAGTAAAGTCACAACATTAGGAGATAAAAAGTGGCAAGTTCGGTGGAAACCGTCCAAACACGTTCAAAGAAATAAAGTTACAGCTCAGACCTCAACAGACTTGCGGAACCTCCCACCAGGCCAGAGCCACTGGAGCGAGTCTCTCAGTGAACTGCTTCGGCGATGTCGTGTTTTCACCGTCGATTTGGCTTTTGGTGAAAGTGGCGGGGGAGAAACGAGAGTTGGGGAGGGTGAGGGAGACTCGAATCTGACTGAAGTAGTTGGGGTCATGGCCTCAATTGCCTTTATGGCAAAAGCAGTGCTAAGTCCACGATTTCCAATGCGAATCCCTGACGATCCGTATTTATAAATCCAACCAATCTCCCATCCGCCGTCCTCCATCTGAAGGGGAAGAAGAGCGCGGAGGTCAATCTCATTTTTGACCCCCACAACATCACAAGTCATTATGCGCATAGAGAGCGCCAGGGCATCGCCATCTGAACCTATCCGTTCCTGTACCCTCTCCCTTAACAAGGGCTTGAGCATGGAGTGAAGGTCAGGATCGCCTGAACTAGACAGCAATCGCCCGACGAAGAAGAGAAAGCATTCCGCTGTTTCGTAATATCGGGTTCCATCCAAATAAGCGCGATTTAGAAGCACTTCCTGCACCCATTCCAAAGTTTGGTGCAGCTCGGCCCCCCTGCCATACGTGTAGAAAAGGCTCAAGGCATTCACGCAAACGATAGGATCGAAACGTGGTCGTGTGTGATCGAAGTAAGTCTAGGGTTTATGTCAGTTGTATGTAAGAAAGCGAGACGAATAGTGATAGGTACCTGGATGATGCCGTCTTTGTCAACATATTCTAACATCTCGTCTATCACGCTTGAAGCGAGATCCTTGTCGCGTCGCAAAACGGTGAGCCCCAACGAAGTCGTGTCGAGGTCGAAAGGAAACTGTTCGGTAGTGAGTTGCCCTTTGCCTATGTGTCACTCGTGAGTATGGGGTTGAAGTACAGTTAAAATAAATTTATGCCGACCTTGGAAGAAATTCCATGTTCTGGGATGTTCCACAATGTTAACAAGGGTTCTGTTCGGAAAAGACGTCAGGAGTATACGGAGCAAAGGTCATGTAAGACTCACCGGTCATTCGTGGCTTCCAAAATGAGAAGTTGGGCAAAATTCTCTTGTAGCTCCACTGCAGTGTGCTCCTCCGTATTATCTGTAACAGAGAGAAGACGCCCGGCATTCTGTGTCAAAAAGGCTTTTCCTCGTCGTACAGGGTCGCCGATTAAATTCCGAAGAGCGCGTTTAACCGATTCGGGACGCTCAAATACAATCCCATACAACCCTAACGAACGAGCGGAGAGTACGTTTTCGAGTTTGTCATCCACAAATATCGTTCGACGTGGGTCAACACCAGTAGACGTAAGAACATGTCTGTAGAAGCCAAGGTTTGGCTTGCGCTCGCCCGCAGCGCCGGAGGTGAAAACCTCGTCAAAGATGTTCCAATCTGCGGGCTTCGTCCGTAGCACTTCATAGTCGGGTAGGGATATGTTCGACATAGCAAACACTCGTAGTTGGCCATCGGACTGAGCTTTCAGCTCCCGAATCAAAGCAATGAGGTCGTCATTCGCTTGAAGAGAGTCTCGCGCCTGCTGGAAAGCAAGTCTGATCTCTTCAGGCTCAATAGAGAATTCCTCTCCCACTCGTGCATAACAGTCGTCCTCCGAGAGTCGTCCTCGTTCATAATCGAACCATGTCGGGGTGTTAAGGATCTTATGCAGCATCCTAGACGAAATGCTGGTTTTCGTATTTGATGACCACTTGAACAGGACATCGCCCAGGTCGAAGATGATGGTGGTGTACTCAGATCGGGACATTAGGAATTGTTGGGGCAAAGATTGTCCAACCAGGACCTGATTTCAATTTATAGATATATTTTCAACCTTGATGACGACTTGTACAAATCAAGCCCGTGTGCCTTGATGAGTACGAAGGGCCGCGATGCTCAAAAAGGTTGAATTTTCATGCGTTACACCATCGTAGAAAGCCTCGAGGCGTCGCGTCTGGCACAAGGGCCATAAGGGGCCATATGGATCAGCATTCTCCCCACACTAGCGATCCTCGTGTCGGAAAAATGTTGATTCAAAATAGTTGGCTGTCGTGTAAGGCTATCCGGGTTAGCACGACCTGGCGGGATGGGCAGGAGCTGATCCAAGATGTTGAAGACATCCCCACAGACCGATCTCGATTCCAATGGCATTCATTTGGATGATGACCGGCTGTTCACAAAGATAGCCGACAACTAGTTAGATACGGACCCTGACGGACCTCAAGTCCTTATTGGAGCATAAAGACCAACCTTGAGAAGGTTCGCGCGCCCAAGGTAGTGGGATCGAAAATTTAGTGGCACCCACCCACAGGCGGATAAAGGATAACATAACCTGTAAACTTTTTTGGGTGTTAGCCGCGATATCAATTCATATTCCAGAAGCAGGAAAAATCCCAACGAATTGTGTCCACATTTAGTTCACTTCTGGGATCTTCCCTAGACCCTAGTCTGATGAGGATCAGATGCGATGTTGGGCCGAGGTATTATGCGTTGTATGCCGCTGTGTGCCCATTGAAGCCGGAGATTTCTGCTAAACTTCCCCGATCAGGGGAGATATTTATGATCTAAATTGATTTAAGTAATAATTTTTTAGATAAGGAAAACAGGGAACTCATCGGCCGCCACCAGCCGCTGCCAAAAAATAATGACCCAGCGGCAAGGAGTTGACAGTGCTATTGGGTCATACTTGGAATGTACTTCGTTGTGGCCCTTTCCTTATAGACTTGTTTCATGGAAGCTGATAGATGTTTGTTTGGCACACACCTGGACTTTAAAATTATGTCCGTAAAAGATCTCTTCTTCAAAATAGAAGAAGACATGTGCCCTTTGGTGTGTGCGTGTGTGTATAACCGCTCAGATGGGTACAACATGCCGCCATGGTGTCGGTATAATGTTTCCCCCCAGGGGTCTTGGCATATATACATATTATCCGGGTCGGGAATGGTCTGGAATGGTTCATGAACGCAAGCATATCCATCACTAGGACATAGACTTGCAATTGGTTATTTGTAAGTCACGGTGTCTGTGGTGGCGCGAAAAAAAAAATGACCAAATGCTTACTGTCAGTGTGAGGAATCCATCATTTTTTTTTTACTAGCCCTGCAGACTCGGGGTCGATGTTCGAAGACTTAGTCCGACATGAGCAGTGAATACTGGGTCTAGCTTGATCATTCTTAGTCCTAGGACCGACATCAGAGGAGTCTTGTTCACGATGGAAGGGGTACTATTTCCAAGGATGACCGTTTGTGCCGTGGAGTAGGGGTTTGTCCAATGAAACATTTTGGGGCCCGTACAGTGCTTTTTCTCTCCTAAGCCTGATGGTTTTATGGCGTTGGAAAGGGATGTTATCCCCAAGGACGAGTACTCAAGCGATATGGGGTAGATTGGGTTTGGTGCAGTGTTCTTGTACTTCTATTCATCCGGCTGTTAACCTGACTGTCACTGTCGTAATCCCGGTATATGCAGAAGACCATTCATAGTCGAGGAACGTGCTACTTAATTGGTCGAAATCTGAATTGGCCTATGGTAGAGTTGTGGTTGCGTGTTACGTTGATTGGGTATCAGGTCATCCATGAGTTGAGGCTTGCGGAAAAGAAAACAGTAGGAGACACATGTAACTGATAATTTGACAATACTAGATATCTTATTTTGCGGACGTTGACTTCAGCGGCAGACTGACGAGGCAGGATTCCAAGTTTTCCACTATAAGTAAATTGATTGACGTCGAATAAGATGAATGTGAATCTGGGTAAGGATCCTCTTACCAGATCCAAGCTTCAAGGTAATCCCATGCACAAAGTTACTTGGAACTCTTAGCTATCTCCCAATCGTTGAGGCCTGACACACCCGGTAAAAGCCTAGGAAGGGTTAGAATTATATCGCTGCGAGTAACAGATTGGCAAAGTGGGCGTGGAATTGCAGCATGTACACTATATGGTATCGAGCGAAGACGATACAGACGTATAACTCTCACTAAGTGTCGGCTGGACTTGAGGTACGCCGTATTTGGTGATGTGGATAGGGCACAGTATGTGTATTGATATATGCTCGGGTGTATTGCAAGGAGAATGAGATAGATTACAGCGCCGATGGTGATAGTCAATTCTACAATACCATGGAGGCTAGGATTTGTATGTTAGTACACATGCTAGAAATCTGCGTGTGCAGAGAACACACCTCTTTTGCGCCTAATGGTGTGCTGGTGCTTTTCTTTGACTTAAATACACATTATCCGCGATCACATATGCGGTAAATGCAACAACAGCAATGCCGAAACCCGGGAAGACGTTGCGGAACATGGCACGATTGCTAAAGACGGGATGTTTTCGCCAAGCCTCTCTCTTTGCCCAGGGGTCTCTAAAGAGTGGAAGATTGGACATGCCTGAAAGTGGACGGGTGAGTGCATAACAAAGGCGACCAAGACTTTGGCGTACTTTGAGGAGTTTGTGGCAAAGAATGACTTAGCCGAATTATGCCGACGAACAAGGACAGGTGTCGTGATGGAAACTTTAGGGCCGGTTCAGGCAACTTGTGCAAATTT
Organism: Clitocybe nebularis; assembly: GCA_900068955.1. Taxonomy (NCBI): domain Eukaryota; kingdom Fungi; phylum Basidiomycota; class Agaricomycetes; order Agaricales; family Clitocybaceae; genus Clitocybe; species Clitocybe nebularis. The sequence continues at coordinate 12,134 of CEMJ01393707.1, read as the reverse complement.
GATCAAAACCCCAGTTCGACTTGTCTCATTTCTCCCACTCCCCCCCGCCCAGCTTCACCCCGTCCGTATAGCAGAGTGTTGTCCTGGCCGTTGGAGTTCGCTTCGTTGGTTTTTGTTTTGCAAAACATGTCCAGCGATTCAGCAATGCTCTCGGACGACGACCGCTTGCTTGTACCCAAATCAGCTCCCAACGTCCGCAATCCCACTGCTGGCACCAATGGGAACGGTCATGTGAATGGGACGCAGGCAGATTACTCCATGAGCGAGGATGAAGATCTGCCTTTGGTACGTGCTACTCTCAGGTGATCAGTATACTCATCTAACCCTAATTCATGCCACCTCATCGGATAGTCGCAAAGGACACAGGCGGTTAAAGCGCCGTCTAGAAACCTAAAGCGCAAGAAGCCAGTGTATGCTGAATCTTCCAGTGACGACGATACTCCTCTCGCCTCTTCTCCAGCCAAGCAAGCTGCCTCGGCTGCCATGGCCATGCCTGGCGCTGCTAAAGCTACCACTACATCGGCCTCATCCATTAATGGTAATGGTAGACAGGCCAGGAAGACGAAGACAGAGCAGGTTGACCGTGGTTCCAAAGATAACGCGCAGAAGAATTGCGAAACGAATGGGAAAACAAAGAAACCACCCAAGAAGAAGGCAAAAGAGGAGAGTGATGACTTTGGCTTATCTTCAGACGACGATAAACCAATCGCCGCCAAGAAACCACCTGCATCCCGTAAACGCAAAGTCAAAGCCGAACGCGACGCAGACAGCTCTTCGGATGACAAGCCCATCGCAAAGAAAGCTGCACCAAAATCTCGGACACAGAACGTTAAGAAGGAAGATGATGATGGTTCAGACACTCCGAAACCTAAGAAAAGAGCTGTGAAAGCAAAGGAAGAGGAAGTGGAAGCATCACCAAGTAAGGGGAAAGGCAAGAAGAAGGAAAAGAAAGACGAGGAGGAGGAAGAAGTCTTCAGATGGTGGGAAGCAGATCCCAACGACGACGGATCAGTCAAATGGCAGACTCTTGAGCATAACGGTGTTATATTTCCTCCCCCATATGAACCCCTACCTCCTGATATCAAGATGAAATATAATGGTATTGCTACCGTATTCTGGGTGTTACAACGAACTGCTGATATATTCTTCCAGGGAAGCCAGTTGATCTCCCACCTGCTGCTGAGGAAGTAGCTGGTTTTTATGCAGCGATGTTGGAAACCGATCATGCTCAAGACGCTACCTTCAACAAGAACTTTTTCGAGGACTGGAAGATTGTATTGAAGCAGCATCCCCCGGTTCGTCATAATCCTACTTTCCACCCACTGGATGAATACAAGTTTGACTCGCTGTCCAGCTTGATGGCACAAAGATCACAACTTTCACCGCCTGCGATTTCCGGCCAATGTTCGAACACTTTGAGAGTGAGAAAGCTAAGAAGAAAGCGATGACTGCACAGGAGAAGAAAGACGCCAAGAAAGCAAAAGATGAAATGGAAGCGAAGTACATCACTTGTCTCCTTGATGGACGAAAAGAGAAGATTGGGAACTTTCGAGTTGAACCTCCGGGTTTATTCAGAGGTCGTGGCGACCATCCCAAGAAGGGTGCCCTCAAAGTCTGTCGATCCCGATTCCATTGCTTCTACCTTGGTCTGACGTGAATACACAGTACCGTGTGCGACCTGAAGACATTACTATCAATATTGGCGCAACAGCTCCCATTCCTATTCCAAATATGCCTGGAAAATGGAAGGCCGTAACTCACGACAATACGGTGACTTGGTTAGCTAACTGGACAGAGAACGTGAACGGAAACCACAAATACGTTTTCTTGGCTGCTGGAAGCTCTCTTAAGGGTCAAAGTGATATGATCAAATTTGAGAAGGCGCGTGAGCTTAAGGTCAGTTATCCATCCCCAGTTGAAGCGCGATGCTAAGCTCAGCTACTTTAGAATCATGTCGATCGCATTCGCCAAAATTACAACCACGATTTGAAATCTAAAGTCATGGCTGATCGTCAGCGAGCCACAGCGATGTACTTCATCGACAAACTTGCACTTCGTGCCGGAAACGAAAAGGGAGAAGACGAAGCAGATACCGTAGGCTGCTGCTCCCTGCGGTGTGAACATGTCACTCTGGAATCGCCTGATTTCATCATATTTGACTTCCTTGGTAAAGATTCGATCCGCTATTACAACAGGATACAAGTCGAGGCTCAAGTCTTCAAGAACATTCGAATCTTCAAGGAAAACAAGAATGACGACGACAATTTGTTCGATCGTGTGACTGTAGGGAGGATATTGTCTATTATGGATAAAAGTCGACTGATCCTAGATTTCTGTGGTAGACAAGCTCTCTCAATAAGCATCTCACATCGGAGATGAAAGGCCTTACCGCAAAGGTCTTCCGTACATTCAATGCTTCAATCACATTTCAACGACTATTGGATGAAGAAACACTGGTGGGGGCGACCTTACAAGAGAAGCTCAATGCTTACAACAAAGCTAATCGTTGGGTCGCCATTCTGTGTAACCATCAAAGGAGCGCTCCCAAGACACATGATCAGTCTATGGAGAAAATGCGATATAAGGTCTGCCCCCCCCCCTCTCTCACAGCTCTGGATTGCTTACCATTGAAGTTCTTATATAGCATCGCAGCTTCAAATATGAACGAATGAAGCTTCGACATGCCCTTTTCAAAATTGACCCGAAGTATAAGAAGCAAAAGAAATACGCAGGAGACGAATCTGACATAGATGAGGATTGGATAGCTAGCCACGAAGAAGAATTGAAGGCTAAAGAAATCGAGAAAGCAGAAAAGAAATTTGCGAAGGATAATGAGAAACTCCAAGAGGATGGAAAGTCCTTATTGGATGATTCCGTGTTAGATGAACGGAAAGAGGCCATCGAGGAGGAATTCAAGAGACTGGAGAAAGAGCGAGGGACCGGCAAAGCTACACTGAAGAGGGAGAAGCCGACGGAAAAGATCGAGGAAGCTATCGATAAATTGAGCGACAAGATCAAGGCGTTCAAACTACAAATTGATGATCGAGATGCAGGCAAAGAGGTTGCTCTCGGTACGAGGTCAGTTGGAATGACATGCATCGCTAGCATAAGTCTGATCCCATCCTTGATAATAGTAAGATCAACTACCTTGATCCACGGTATGTGAAATCCTGTCTCAAGGTCTTGGTTGAGGCATTGACCCCCACATAGCATCACTGCCGCGTGGTGCCAAATTCACGACGTGTCCATAGATAAGATTTTCTCCAAAACTCTCGTGACTAAATGTGAGTCGCGTCTACCGTACGGGAATGTCTCACTCACACTTTATTTTCAGTCCCATGGGCCATGGAAGTCGAGAAGGACTGGAAGTTTTAGACTTGTAGGATCTAATGATGGAGACGTATTACATGGACCTTCAGTATAATTATTTGCACTTTTTATTATCCTCCACCACATTTGTCACTTTTATAGAGCAATAAATGTGTTTGTATTTCCACAAATAACAGCTGGGGTTGACCCGTCAGTTGTTTGGCTACTAGACGCCAGACAAATAGCTAACCGTGTCGCGTGTCAAAAATATTCCTCTAACGCACCCCCATCATGAGTAGGCTCGCTGGCGGTCGCCCCACAATCGCCTCAAAAACCACATTTGATGCTCTCGCTGTCGATTCAGGAGAGGAGACAGAGGAGGAGGAAGTGCTTGACGTTGCCCCTCCACCTGAAAGGTTCGGACTCATTATATCTTACGGGAGGCATGTGCTGACTCTGTTTACAGTTCACCGCAGCCTGATGTGAAACCCTCAAAGTCTGCAATAAAAAAGGCCCAAAAGATTGCACGGGCTGAAAAGAGGCAGCTTCAAAAAGCTCTGGCCAAAGCTCAACACTTGCACTCGTCGAGCTCTGGTAACTCAGTGACGTCGTCTGAATCACCTTCAATAGCAACTATCCCGTTGTTGAATGATCCCCCTGATGTACCGAAACCTGCCCCTGCATCCGCTCCTCCTGCTCCCCCCTCTCCCCCTGCTGGGGTGACCAGCCTCCCGCCAGTCGTCGAGGTTCCCGCGGATGAGTCTGCCGAGCCAATTGTCGAACCAAATGGAGCTCAAGTAAAGCACCCTTCGAAAGCCTCATCAAATGTCTCGGCGGAACATCCTGCGGCCTTAAAGAACGCGTCACCTGCTTCTCACGTCATCCGCTCTGCTGTGACGGGAAATGACAACTCTAAGAGGGAGCCCCCTTCAAGCCCCGTACTGCCCATTCATGAAAAACCTGCTCAGAGGAAGAAGCCTATGGACCCCGAACAAGTAAAAAAGAGACAGAGTTTCGTGACTCGCACTCTGTGGACATTTATCATGATCGGCGGCTTTATTGGTGCGTGACTAGTATACCTTTCGTGATTTTTTTGGGATTCTGAGGACCCCTCAGGATTGTTACTTCTCGGACATGTATATATGATCCTGCTGGTCATGCTTTGTCAATCACTGGTATACAGAGAAGTTACTGCGCTATTCTCACTCAAGTCAGCGAAACCGGAGTCCTACGATGCGGAAGCAATGCACGGGAAAGATCCCTGGAGCAAAACCCTCAACTGGTATTTCTTTGCTGTGACCAACTATTTCTTGTATGGAGAAAGTATCATCTATTACTTCAAGGTAATACGATTAAATATCCTCACTATTCTCTAAAACCTAAATATTGATTCTACTACTGTCGTTTAGCACGTCGTCTTTGCTGATGCGCAGCTGCTCCCTTTTGCTACAAACCACCGAATGATCAGCTTCTCGTTGTATACGATTGGCTTCATGGGTTTCGTGGTGTCGCTGAAAAAAGGCTATCTCAAACAACAATTTGGTCTTTTCTGTTGGGTACACATGAGTTTATTATTGATCGTGGTTTCCAGGTAAGAATATCCCAACAGATATGCTAATCGTAACTAACCACGGTGCAGTCACTTCATTGTCAATAATATCCTCGAGGGTCTTATCTGGTTCTGGGTCCCTGCATCACTCGTCATATGCAACGATGTATTTGCTTACATCTGGGGGATCAGCTTTGGGCGTACCCCGTTGATTAAACTATCTCCCAAGAAAACTGTAGAAGGGTTTATTGGGGCTTTCTGGAGCACCATCCTTTTCGGTCTTTTCTGGGGCATGTATTTCATGAGGTTCAACTATATGATATGCCCGGTACATGATCTTGGCGTCAGCGCTTGGAGCTCTATGCAATGCTCGCCAAACCCCGTCTTCATATGGAGAGAATGGGAGATTTGGACACCGGTTGCTGTGTTCTTGTCCACTCTGGTATGTTTCTTGTTTGTTTGTGGGGCTTAAGGGACCGCGTCTAACTGATTTTACCCCCATTGTTAGTTTGGCCGTACGATCACAACGATTCCTTACGCTCCTTATCAGTTTCATCTTCTATTCATGTCGTTCTTCGCCTCTCTCGTTGCTCCCTTTGGTGGATTTTTTGCGTCAGGATTCAAACGTGCGTTCAATATCAAGGACTTCGGTCATAGCATTCCCGGTCATGGCGGAATGACCGATCGTATGGATTGCCAGTGAGTTGCGCCACGATCCTACCCCGTTTTTAAATGTAATGAATCTCCCTCCAGGTTCTTGATGGGGGTGTTCACCTACGTCTACTATAGTAGCTTGATCCGTGAACACCACGTCACTGTGGGTGGCATTATGCAAACCATCGTAAGTGGTTTGACGGTCGCCGAGCAGCTTGAACTCGTTGCCGATTTGAGGCGGTACTTGGAAAGGCAAGGTATAACAGTTCCATAATAATTTTAGCCCGATACATTCCACAATAATTATGGACATCCTACTCTATATACCACATTGCACTCTCCATAGTCTGGAATGTACATAAATATTGATAGACGGTGCGATTATACAGCGGTCCACCTTGCCAGACCTCCGAATGACATTGCCTTGCGGCCAAGAGCCTGCTTGAACGCCTTCATTCCAATACCCATGGCATCTCTTCCGTCCACGGTGGTCACAGAATACAGTGAAACATCCCCACCCCTCGGAACATAAACGTCAGCACTCCACCCACCCTCTTCATTGAGCTCCATTGGCACTCGCGTGTTATCGGCCAATGAGATGATGTATACAAAATTGTCTGCTTCCGCGGTGGACATGTGCTCGCACCTCTTGAAAATATGGAAGCTTATCCTCTGGCCCCCTTCAATGCACTTTGTCGCCGGCTGTACCACCGTCGGCCAGAGATCCAACTTGTAGAAATCTCCATAGATAATAGGTCCTTCCGGTTCCATGATATAATCCTCCCAAGAGATCGGTCCACCCTCTTCGTCAGACATGAGCTGATATGACGGATCTTCGGGGAAATGCCGCCTCCCAAACTCTGCAGCCCCCGACGTAAACCACATCGGAGAGAACCGCTGTTCATACGTCGAGCCCTGAAGGGCGCCTGCCCCCCAACACCCATCGATGAGGTGCCAGGCCCCGTCTATGTATACACAATTCCAGGCATGCCCGCTTGAGTAAGGAGGCACCGGCTCCCCAGGGCCCGTCGCCGCATACCCCACGCCCTTCCCATGGCCCGTGACCCTATGCGCCTGAATCCCCACCCTCTCCGCCAGGGCCTTGAACAACCCCGCATACCCATCGCACACCGCGAGCCCAGACGACAGCGTCGACTCTGCGGACGCGGCGCGGAGGTTGCCCGAGAAGAACGAGATGGTGTCGTACGCGATGTTATGGTGCAGCCAGGTGAAGATCGCGCGGGCCTTCTCCGTCTCGTACTCGAAGGGCTCGGTCAAGTCGTATGCGAGGTTGTCGAGGGAGACGACCGTGTGCCGCGGGAAGCGCGCGGCGTGCGCATCGACGTGGGAAAAGTCGCGGCACTGGAGGCAGGAGGCCTGGTCGTCGTAGGGTATAGAGGCGGGCTCGTCGTACTCGGCGGCATCTGTGTAATATGGCTCGGGTTCCGGTTCCGGCTCTGGCTCTGGAGGGGGCGTAGGGAGCCTCGTGGGCATGGGCGGCACACGCCGGCGGGGAGGGCCCGCGTCACGAGGAGAGCTCGGGGGGCTTGGGGTATCTGGTACGGGCATTTTAACCGGAGGCGGTGGCGGGCGTCGAGCGAGCGCTCGCGCTAGATCAGCTGGGCTGGGACGGGTCCATTTTGGTGGAATCGGGGGTGGTGGGCCTCGAGAATCTCGCAGCCCCTCATCCCCTTGTTCCTCTTGTTCCTCTTCGGCCCTTTCATCGGCTGTTGGTGCATCTTCTGGTTCTGGCTCTGGTTCGTGGTACTGCGGTACCTCTCTACGGGGCGGGGGTATAGGCGGCGGCTTGGCTAATGGGGCCCGTGTTAGGCCAACCTGATCAAGCTTCAGGCCCGCGATTCGAGCGGCGATACCACCAGTGGGTATTTCATCTTGACTAATTTTGGTGCTTGACGCCCTGCGTGGTGGCGGCGGCGGCGGTACACGACGTGGGGGGAGGGGGGGAAGAGTTGAAGCCATGGGACTAATGGGGGTGGATTTGACAGGGATTTGAAGACATTGAATTCTCAGGCGCCCAGCGCTGGTAGGTAGTAACACATGATGGAGGAGTTATGATCCGGAAGATGGGAACGCGCCCTATTTTCAGATCGTAAAAAGTTATGTATCATCATCTTTTGAATCAAGAGCAGAGTATAGTTTCGTAAGATGTTTGGACGTTGACAGTTTTCAAATTTGTTAGACCTACTGATTGAAACGACAAGTTTTTATTTGCCAGTGCTTATCCCAAAGGAATAACGAGTAGCCTCGATCTAGTCCTGAATGTGCCTATTCAAGAACCCCAACTTGTAACTTCGAATCCAACCATATTATGATGGAGAATATCATGCGCAGTATCCCACAAAAATTAGTACCAGTACAATACCCCAAAGGAAACATGAGTAATATTGATCCGGTGCTGAATGTCTACCCAAGAGCACCAGCTTGTATCATCGAACCCAGTTATATTATGAGGGGGAAATATCCCACAAAAACCAGTTGCAGTACAGAAATAACGAGTCACCCCGGTCTGGCACACTGAATGCCCCTTCAAAGGCCTCGACTTGTATCATCGAATTCAGTCATATTACAAGGGACATCATCATGCGTGATATCCCCCACAACTCAGTATAACACGCCCTCCGCAGGAGAGTGGACCCTGGACTAGATTACCAACAACAAAAAAAAGCATATCGTGCAGTACAGCATGATCATAGGTTATTTGAGAGAGCAAATGAAATCGATCATACAAAATGACACATGACGGGGCGTACGGATCTATGACCTAGGCTTTTCCTATACAGACATGAGCATCGGAGAAGCAGGTGGGTAGCAGGAGGGGGGGGAAGAGTATCAAAAAACACGGACCTTCTTTTCTTTCCACAAAGCCAGGAGACCGACACCCGACACCTTTACAACCTTGAATCGCACTCCGGGAATATCACCCTTTGCCTTTCCTCGTCGCCCGAAACCAGAGATGAGTACTTCGTCGTTCTCGTCGACGAAATTTAAACAACCATCATTCTATTATGGGACACAGATACGCGGGTCAGCCAATCGCACCAGAAGGTAAAAATAACAAGAGGTCGGTGGAATCGGTGGTGGGGCCCGGGTTTGAGCACCCACAGAAGAATCAAGGATAGTGGGTAGCGGACGTAAGGGGGAAGGGAGAGCAAACGGAAAGGAAAAAAATTGGGAGCAAAAGACGATCGGGAGAGCACTGGTACTCACAGGCACGAACGCGGTGACCTTCTTTCCGTTCTTGATGAGCTGCACACGGACACACTTGCGGATGGCCGAGTTGGGCTGCTTAGCCTCGACGCCGACTTTCTCGAGCACGATGCCCTTGGCGTGCGAGGAGCCTCCAGTGGGGGAGGTCTTGTAGATGTTGCCTAGGGCACGCTTTTTGTAGGCCTTGTCCGCCTATAGGATGGTGTGGATTGGAGAAAGTGAGCGATATGGATTTTTTGGATCCTTAGACACGCACCCAGCGGTTTTCGCGGCGGTCATTGCGGAGCTTGCGAGCGGCTTGAAGTCCACGGGGTTTGTTTGCTAGATGAAGACGTTAGGGATGTTGAATACACATTGCGCAGGGCGGATTTTGCAGGACGTACATCCCATTCTTGCGGTCGATGTGGTCTTGCGAGCTTGCGGTTTATCGACCCACCTACCACTCTGGCATTTCCCGTCCTCTGAACCTTATTTCCATCAACTGTTACAGTTTTGCAAACTGGGGTTAGGGTTTGATATCTTGACTTGTACACGTGATCAACGCGTCGCGCGACTCTCATGGCCAGATTGGGCGGGCGTTCTCAGGATTGTGGGTAGCAGAAGGCGGAGGCCGCATGGGAGTCCCGTGTCCCGTGCTGCCCTTGGCTTGGCTTATATCTCAAGGTTTTTCCAGCCCCACACCCACACACCCTCCTGAACTGCGAAAATGACTACCAACGAACCGCCGACAGAATACTACCACCACGGCCGCTTCCGTGTGGAGGGTGGCATCCTCCCCGATGCCATAACGGCGTTCCGCACCTACGGCAACCCTGCAAATCCTTGTGTGGTCTTTCCTACCTGCTACGGTGGGAAACTCGACAGTGAGTAGGTTTTTTTGGCCCAGGGTGCTTAATCCGCACCGTGCCCTTTCGATGATGATGATAATCTAGATTCTGGGTTGGCAGGCCAGGCGTACTTGATCGGAGAAGACAAGGTGGGTACACTATCGGCTGTCCCTTTGGTTCTTGACCACCGACCAGCGGGGCCGTACCTGAATTAACTTGTAAATTGCTGAAATTGTGGGCGTTGCTGTTATCCAGGCCCTTGATCCTCGGAAATATTTTATCGTCACTTTTGCTTTATTCTCCAACGGGGAGGTGCGTCCCAAACCCCAACCCATAAGCCCGTCCTTCTCCTCACCCCCGGTGTGCGTGTGTGTGCCCAGTCATCATCTCCGTCAAATACTGTGCGTCTCTCCCACGCCCACACCCTGTCTATCCCATTCGTCTGAAATTTTGAACAAAAAACCCTTTGTACTCGCGGCTATGTTTGTCACCGTTCACCTGGCAACGCGAACCAGCCTGCACCCTACAACGGTCCCTATTTTCCGTCCATTTCGTACGAAGACAACATGCAAGTGGCATCACCTCTGAAATCTGTATATTATAATATTTATTTTTGTATACTTGCCCCTTGCAGACGTGCACAACACGCGGTGCTAACCCGGCATCTCCAAATAAAACATGTATTTCTCGTCATCGGGTTCTCGATGGGAGGCCAGCAGGTAAGAGAGAGGGGAATTTCTCGTAATGTCCCCCCGTTAAGCAGCGATGCATGCGTAGGCGTACCACTGGGCCGTAATATTCCCAGAGTTCCTTGATAAGTATGTCCACCGGCCAAGCCCTGTAGGAATATATAATAATGCACGTCTAGATACGTCGTCATCTGCGGTTCCGCGCGCACGAGCCCGCATAACAAATGGTGCGTGCCTTAGCCGCCTACCGTAAATAAACTAAGCGGATATAACTGACCTGCGCGTCCGTGCGCCACACAGCTTCCTAGAAGGGCCGAAAGCAGCCCTCGTCGCCTCCCGCGATTTTGAAGACGGACACTACAAAGCGCCCGCCGAACGTGGGCTCCGCGCCTTCGGGCGAGCGTACTGCGCCTGGGCTTACGGACAAACTGTGCGTATATAATCAACAACCCCGCACGGACGACCACCAGCACTGACAACCGGCTATGTCTATTTTTACTTTTTATTCTTGTTTTTTTATGATCATTGGGGACATGAACACAGTGGTTYCGGGAGCACGGCTACCTGGYRGGRGGRCGGTACCCKGRCCTYGCGAGCTTCATGCGCGAGGAGTGGGAGGCTGGGTTTGTCCAGCACTGGGATGCGAATGATCTGCTGGTGCTGCTGGGGACGTGGCAGGGCGGGGACGTGTCACGGTGTGGGGGCGCGGGGGGTAGGGATCTGGGGGTGTGCCTCAAGAACGAGATAAAGGCGCAGGGGCTGGTGATGCCGTGCAGGACGGATCTGTACTTTCCAGTGAGTGGCGGTGGGGTGGTGGGCCTCTGGGTGTGGGTAGGCTAAAATATTGTTGCAGCCAGAAGATAGCGAGATTGAGATGTCGTACCTTGGGGGAAAGGCACAGTTAGTGGTGATCGAGTCAGTGTGGGGACATATGTGTGAGTGTGAAACCTCTGGGTTGGATCAGCATTGTGACATGTGTGTGTTCCAGCTGGTGGGGGGTCGAATGAGAAGGATACAAAGTTTATTGAGGATGAGGTTAGGAAGTTTATGGATGAGCAGTAGTGCTTTACAATGTATTTTTTCGATCAAGTCTATAGGACGGCAAGGGTAACAGAATACATAAATGTAACAAGTGAATTACAGATCAAAGAGCACGAAAATTCAACATATAGCAGGGTGAATACCACTAAGACTAAGGGATGGTGTGTTGAATATCGACCGTCTCAAAGTCCCGAAAGGTGATCAGATAAAAGCCGACTCTCTGTTGAGCACTGCCCTCGCTTTCAAAGATGGCGACTTCCCCAGACTCGCACACCTACGGGTTCGTGGTGCTGTTGAAAGCGGTGGGGACCACGTACCACCTTCTTGCACATCAACAATATTAGCTAAACCCTCTCGTTGTTCTCCAAAAGTTGTGTAATGAACCAGCAGCTTTTTTCGCTCCAATCGCGCATTTTTCAATCTAATAACTTACTTTTCCAATTCCAGTGCACATCCATGCAGGACCCAAAAGGAAAAATGGCCTCTCGGTAATGACCCCCCCTGGAATCGAACCAGGCTGTTGGCGGTGGTGTCGATTCCCAACAGCTCACACCGCAGGTCAAAGTTTAACCTCAAATAGTGTCTGAAAAATATCAAATCTATGTGTTGTATGTAGGGAGGGCTAGTGTTGCTAAAGCTCGGCTCGGCTCGGCTCGNNNNCGGCTCGCAAGCCGATCAGAGCTTCTAAAAATGGCTCGGCTATGGCTTGAAGCGGCTCCAGAGCCACTTGAGCCATTATTTTTCTCCCAGTACCACGGGTCCACATTAAATCTCATCTGGAAAAATGTGCAATATAATTGCTTTTGTGTCTTTTTTAGCAACAGGAAGGGTGGAAGG
>CEMJ01393699.1:21428-40280 GCA_900068955.1 Clitocybe nebularis | reverse complement strand
TGTCTAGAGACTTCATACAAGCTAGCTAACGAGCCTTTTCAACATTCAAATATCTCAGCTCAGCCACGTCGTCCACCGACTCTTCTTTCCCTGGATTGCTGTGGCTATCTCTCTGGCCACGACCCTATCTGCCTGTTCGCTTGGGTGTAGTTCGTCAAACCTGGTGATTTTAAACCGCAATGGACTACGATCAGCACCGCTCGGACGCAGAAATCAAATAACGCACCAGAGGAAACTATCTCGCGCAGCGCCATTCACCGTGGTGCATGTTCCCTCAGAGCCATTTAACTCGAAAACACATGAATTCACAGCACCCGTGACATTCAATGGGGCTGTACCATTGAGGTAGACAGAGGGTCGATTGAACATGTCGGAAAACAAAGAATGAGAGTCGAAGATGCCTAGGTGAACACTTGTGAGTTTGTTTTAACCCCTCCAACATATTGAGCTGACCAATGTGTGCACCGGGTAAGGTGGGGGCGAGCGCTTCCAACATCAGTTTCGTGAGTGCGTTGCCAGACAAAACGAGTTCAGTCATGAAGACACTCCACTCTGTCGTATTCCGCGTCGCTGTCCAGAATTTGTTTGGATACGAATCTGCCGAGTACAGAGGGACATTTTGTAGTGGGATCATCTAATCACCGTTGTTATGCATTGTGAGTAAGATAGACGACTGGGCTAAAACGCAACTCACATTTTGGAAGAGGAAGTTCCTCGCCCCATTTTTGTAAAGGGTCTTAACCCAGTTCACCATGCAGACAGTAACATCTACAATTGAGGCGTCATCACTCCCTGTCAGCAGGGCATTTGATCCAACGTCGTTGGTCCCAATCCATAATGTGTAGATTGTTTCTTGTGGTGACAGCCTCAAGGTCCCGTTTGCCTTTTCAGATAGGTAAAGTGGAAGTTGACTTTCGAATAATGATGGGAATGGCCGGAAAGTGATGTTATTGGAGCACGTCGCACCAGATCGAGCGAATGGGAACAGGGATAGACCTGCATAGCCGGCCGCGTATACTGGCCAAGCAACACCGCCATCTCCCACGTTGACAATATCAGTATAGCTGTCTCCGAAGGTGACAAGGTTTTTGATCTGCTTAGGCCGGACGCCTACAGCATTAGCGGTTCTTGACGAAAGTGCCAACAAAGTGCACAGTGCGGTGATTATGGAGAAGGTCATGGTTGTTCAACGATGCAGGCAGTGCCAGAACCACCACATCTTTTGTTTGCTCTTTTCTAGTCAGGCCCTTGGGTAGTTTCGTGAAGAACTTTCCTCTATCGCATGGATTCTGGAAGCTTTCGCGGTTTCTGGGTGGCATTAGAACCTCGTATGGCCTATGGCCGGCCCATTTTATGCACTGGTGACCTTGGTGAAAGACTGCGCGGCCCGTTATATGATTTTTCGCGATGTTCTGGGTGCGTTTGCGGGCTTTATGGGGAATGAATCCCAGGCTTTTGCCTCTGGGGATTCAAATTAAGCGAATAAAGCGAAAACCGCACAAATATTCCCGGACTCTTTTTCCGAACTACTTCCGGCCCAGAAGTGGAATGCTTTCTGTCCACTCCAATAATTGTGGTATATTCCCTAGTGATCACGAGGACATCAAGCCTTGAGAATCAGAATCTACCTGTACCCATAATAGCGCAAGCCCAGCCGGCTATTTTGGTCTCTGGGTACTTTAACCGGTGCCCAGCACTCAGGCCACCCTGAGGTAAGCTATGATGCCGTACCACTATCTTCGAAAACCATACCCCGATATACCCACTCCTCCTTTCACGTGGAAGCCTGGTCTTAGTCACAATCGCCCTCGGTTCATGAGTTCCCAGTACAAACGACACCCCACTCCAAAGGGTGTATTAGTGTTCCAAAACTCGAAAAGCTCATGGAATCACTTTGATGTCATGATGCTTACCGCCTCATCTTGATCCATATATATGGCTGGGTTGATACTGGCTTGTTGGGACCTTCATTAGACCCTCACGTCAGGTAGTTGACCTTGTATGTTTTGATCTTCTCACACATTAAATTTTACATCTTAGAGAAAATCTTCTATCTCTAACAAGAATAAACCTTGGCATACTCTTTGCGTATATACGTTGCCCGCCGGTCCAACCCCTGCCGGCATATCCATGTATGTTGGCTTCCGCGCCTTACCTCCGTCCGTACTCATACTAAACAAAACATTCGATACGACGCCCTAGTTCCGCTGTTGCGGAGCTCAATCCCCAAGCGAATCACATATGAGGCATGCCACACAGCTATCGCGTAAACTGATCAGTCCATTTTTCATCGGCTTCCACCACAGCCATCTCAACTGCCCGTACAGGTTTATCGCCAAGCACAACCTCATCAAAACCTTCCTTCGTATATTCCACTGCCCCAAGGAGACCCACCTCTATACATTCCCTTGTTCCTGCAAAACTCGTGATTCATACACAGGGCCTAGGATTCCGATCATGATCGGTAAGTCACATAGTAAGGGGTGGCGGAGATATCGAGGATATCTAATAGCAATAGTTTTGATCATTACACTAAAAATACACAATAGGGTGACCGGGGTATGGCAAGCTTGACTCCTGCATATCAGTCAAGCATATTTAGCTTGGCCAGCTCTAGAGCCTTTTGGATCTCAGGGTATGGGAGGAACCACTGCTCATCGGCGGAAATGGCGTAATAGAGCTTCTTCCGGATTGTTTCGAGATCACTTGGTAGTTTCTATCAAAGGTTTCATTGTGGAGATAAAAGTGAAGGAGTTGACGACTGTTGGACAGAATCGAAAAAGAACATGGAATGGAGCCCTGCAGTGGGCTTACGCACGCTCCTGTGTGTTGTCGATGGTTTGGGTACACGCGCGGGACTCATTCAATATCCTGTATGTCTGCCTTCTGGAAGTTCGAGGTGTACTTTCTCCAAGAAAAGTGAGGCGCCCCAGATGCTTCAGCTTGTCCTTCAGTAATGGGGGGGGGCAAATCGGTAGATCGCGGAAGGCGTAGGAAGCTAGGGAACAAATGACGTGCATGCTATGACACTTTTTAGAATCACGTTGAAATAAGCTATAAGCAAGGCTTCTCCCAAACCTGAAAACATCTTTGACCCTGAGCCTGAGGTATATGTGAAACGCATCTAGTCTTGATCAAAAGTCTAATCTAGTTTCTGCGGGTGTGTCATAAACCTCTTAATTGCTACATATGCTTGACAAGCTACCTTTGCCAACTATGTCTAGTGCAAACAAAACGATATGTAGTGTCTCTGATGTGTGTCGACCGTGCAGGCACGTGGATTCTTCTATGACTATGGCTGGATGTCTTGATGTAGGATCCTTATTGTGGGATTTGAATTGTACGGTACCTGCGCATCAGTTTTCTCCCCCACAAGAGTATAATGCAACCGGAATCATGCGAAGAACAAAAAAATACCCGCCAGTGTAGTTCATTGGTAAGACATATGCTGGCAAGAACCCTTGGAAACCGGACTGGTAGAGGTCTGAATAGAAGAGACGGACCGTCGGGTAGTCTTTGTTCTATTCAAGGGTTCCATTTTCTTCATTGGGACAGTATTCGTTGTCGGATTGTGAGTCAATCGCTTTCGCGCCGAGGGATGACGGCCAGGAGGGATATTGAGGAAATCCCTCGGGTTATCTATGGCGTGCATTACTGATGCGGGGTTTTTGGTCATCTATGTGGATTACATGATGTCGGCTTGTCCATTTTCCCAAAATTGAACTTGGGGGTAAAAAGTGGCACGCGCTCCCTCCCACGCCTGACATGTCAGAGTCCACAGACAGTTAGAATGTGAGCGGCGGACCGTGAGGCTGTATTTATCGGGGCAGGGAATAGCGATCCCAAGCACAATTGCTTCATCGCTATTTGCGGCAGTTACGACCGATAAATTGCGTAAGAGAAGTGGACGATGGCAGAGCTTGACACAAGTAACACGGAATTCAACGTCGGAGGTGAGAGCGACGCTTCTAACAATACAATAAAGTACATCATTCGAAGCCTCGAAGAACCAATGTGACAGATTTGTGTAGTCGCCAGACCCGGGCACATTGAGGCGATGGGCTTGGTAGAGGGCTGGGTATATTCTACTACAACCGGGGTTTTTGGGTCCGGATGGAAAGTCCATACCAAATTTCGGAGATCCCGAAGTGGGGTAGCCTCGTCTGGAAGGTTGAAAGCTGGGAAATCTAGAAAGCGAGGTATTACTCTGATCCAGTGAGACACCGATTCGGACGAAGCTTAAACATGCCGACAGGACTAATTGGCAGCTAAAGGATGATTAAATATTGCAGACATAGGCGTACGCGCTGAAGCATTTCCAGTATTTTGGGGTCATTTGATAGTTAAAATTGTACTGGTGATGGAGGGAGGGAGTCCGGAAGATGCGGAGCCGCGGAAACGGAATTTTATATATGGTCACGTGGGAATGCCGGTCACCAACTGTCATCCGTTGCCGGCGGTGCGAAATCACTTGTGATTTGACTTTTCAAGTTCGGCATTGTCAACTTTTAGTATTCTTTCGACGTCGACGGTCCCATCGATTGGTTCTCAGGAGTCATATCAGAAATGATACACTTATAGATGACCCGTTCCATATTTGAACTTGGGCTGCTTTGTGAATCCACAGTTTCATCCTCCCAGGGTATTTACTCCGAGGTCGTGATCATATCATTAGCTCCGATGCAAACCGACCCTTTCGTCTTTGACAGTCCTCCAGCGCATGCCACCGCTGGTGTTGGGCTCAAGATCGCTGCCAAGCGTTATACAGTGGGAAAATCGGCAGACAACGTTGAAGGTTTAACGCTGCTTTTTACCCATTGCATTGGCTCACGTACGTGCCATCCAATTATCTAAACTTCAGCCACACATACTCGTCATCTTTTGCAACAGACAAAGAACAGTGGGAGCCCACAATTCAGCGGATTTTCGAGGTCCAGAAAGCAAAAACCAATGATCTTCGCATCCGTGAAGCGTGGTCTTTTGATTGGCAGAATCATGGAGATGCTGCAGTACTAAATAGGGAGGCATTAGAAAACAGACCGGAGGGAGTTTGTAGGTTCAATTATCGATCCCATTTTCTAGTTGTACATTTGACACGTTATACAGCCATTTATGAGTGGGCACCCGCTCTCGCTAGATTTATGCGTTCATCACGAATGAGCGGTCATCGCCTCGTGGCGTTGGGCCATTCAGCCGGGGCTGGGGCTGTGTAAGTCTCCTAAACCCCGTGTACGGATCCCATACACCATCTGACTTGCCCCAGGATGCTTACGACGAAAGAATTTCCCGTCTCGCATTTCCCCTATGTTGCGCTCGTGCTCGTCGAACCGACTTTGGTAACCCGTGAAATTTTCAACTCCCAGATCGACGATCGCATGGCTTCTATGAACTTTGCTGTCAACGCAACTTCTGTTAGGCGTGACACCTGGAACTCCCGCGAAGAAGCGTTCAAATGGTTTTGTAAACGGTTCCCCTGGAATCTATGGGACCCTCGCGTCGTTCGTTTATTGAGTGCAAGTACAAAACAATCTTGACCACATTACAACACCTTACATCCGTGATTTTTCAGGATCACGGACTTCAAGACGCACCATCAGGTGGGGTCACTCTAAAATGTGACAGGAAGCAAGAAGCTGCGTCATATCCAGACGTAGAAGGCCATTTCGAATCTGCAGGACTACTGAGCCGCTTTTGCTATGTGCTTCCTATACACATTGTTTGGGGGACCAGGGATGATCTAGTGTAGGTCAGCCTCCAGTCATTACTTCGCCAGTCTTCATGCTCTTCCACTGGCAGGCCCGAGTTTATTCAAGAGTCACTTAGTGACATTTCTGAAGGTAGGGTCGTAGCATCTGTCTCCAAAGTGGAAGGGGCTGGGCATATGGTGGGCTATATCAATAATTTACCGGATCACCAGTATCCCGCTAACTTTAGGTGCCAGGTTGTCCAGGAACAGCCCAATCTCCTCGCGCAGGCCATTTGCAATATCCTAGATACTGTTGAACCACCGCCCTATAGACCACATTCAAAATTATGACCTAGATATGAATTGGATACCCTCCATATACATGCGCCGCGATAGCTTTATCTCCAGGGTCGCAAAGTGTTATTCTTTGTCTCCATCAGGATCACTTCGGGCCGACCTTTAAATACACGAATACATGTTACAACTCCATTGTACTTATATGTCACAAATGTGATCATCTCCGAATTCAAAGGGCCTTTGCCTTTGATGTACGTTCCTTATTGTTGCCAACATGTCGAGGACACTGGAAGATATGAACCATACCTACTCGGAGTTTCACTCGCTGCGAGTGGTTGGTCAATCGGATACAGCCGAATCACAAGCTGCTCCTGTTCATGTTGACGATCATGTTCTCACCCGGCCTTCCCGGCGTTTTCAGGCCCTTCTCCTGGCTTCAGGATTCTTTATGACTTTTCAAGTCATCGGGATAAATTCAGTTTATGGAATATTTCAGGTACGCATCTCGAGTGATTTAGTACCACCTGCTTGTTTACAATCTTCTTACCTCGTAGGAACTGTACACTTCACCAAGTAGTAACATCAAGGATGCTCAGAGGAAAGATGCGCTCGTGTCCCTCGTCGGAACAATTGGAAGTGGATTAACTTGGAGTGGAAGCATCTTTGTCAATCCTTTGATAGCCCGAACTGAGAACCTTAAGCTCATCACACTGACCGGCGTCCTGATCATGAGCCTTGGTCTTTTTTTGGCAAGTTT
Organism: Clitocybe nebularis; assembly: GCA_900068955.1. NCBI lineage: Eukaryota > Fungi > Basidiomycota > Agaricomycetes > Agaricales > Clitocybaceae > Clitocybe > Clitocybe nebularis. The sequence continues at coordinate 33,540 of CEMJ01393699.1, read as the reverse complement.
TTCGACAAGAGTGAGTTTTTCCTGGTCTTACTTCTGCTCATAACCCATCCTAAAATGTATCTAGCTCTGGCATTTATTCTTTACACAGGCGCTTCTTTATGGGGTTGGCGCGTCCATGTATTACTTCCCTATCATGTCCATTACTCCAGTTTACTTTGATAAGCACCGAGGCTTTGCCATGGGACTCGTTCTTGCAGGGAGTGGTGTTGGAGGGCTGGTCATCGCCCCCGTACTTCAAGTCCTGCTGGATAAATACGGCGTTCAATGGGCACTTCGGATATTGGGAATATGGAACTTTATCGTTGGGATTCCCGTGGCATGTGTAGTAAAGCACCGACCTGGATTTGGTGCCAGAGGACGTACTAGGATGAATATGGGACTGGTCAGGCGTGGGACATTTTTGTACCAGGTGAGATTGGCCGCAATTAGCTGGGCAAAGATGCTCAATTCCCGTCAGGCTTCAGGGGCTTTCCTACAAGCAGCGGGAAATATTGTTCCCGTATATTATCTTACATCTTATTCAGTTTCCGTGCTATCGTACTCTAGATCCACTGGAAGTCTCCTGCTCGCCATTAATAGCGGAGTTAATAGCATGGCCCGGATCGCCATGGGTATTCTCGCGGACCAAGTCGGTAGGCAGAATACGATGATAGGCAGTGTAAGCAATCACACTTGTTACACGACAATATCTCATATTCCTTATTCACCCGTAAAGGTCCTTCTCTCAGCCATCTCTGTCTTTGCCCTTTGGTATGACGCGTCGCGGTCTCGCTTCATCGCCTTTGTGGTCCTCTATGGGATCTACGCTGGGGGATACAATGCTCTCCTTCCAACTACCATTACTGAGATATATGGAATCGAGAATTATGCTAGTGTTAATGGGTTCATCTATTTTATCCGAGGAATGGGATCGATATTCGGGGCGCCTCTAGCAGGTGTCATCCTTGGGAGCTACAATCGAGGGGGCGGTACCCCGGACATATCTTTACATCGTTCGGATGTAGGACTCCTTAGCAGGAGGTTCAACGACGTAGTTGTTTATGATGGGATGCTGCTATTGTTTGCCGGGCTTTGTGTTGGGTATGTTCGATGGTTGGATGCAAGAGACAAGGGCCGCTGGGCTTGGAAGGCCTAGGAATCATTTGTCCAAACTAATAACTCCCTCACACATCTCCTTCAGATCTCCTTTAGCTCATTGCGACCTAGGTTAATCATAATCAAGCCGCTACTGGCGTTGAAAATTGTAGAGTTTCACGCAGAAATTAACTACGGCAGGTAATTCTACAATGCCTGACTATCACCAAAGGATTCCGGGATCTCCAAAGATGGTCATACAGATTTTATGTTCGCGGGCATCTTGGGATGACCCTGATGACCCCATTAGCAACTATGCAATCTTCCTATTGCGATCCGCAGATTTGGTAATTAGTGAAGAACCCGTACATTGTTTTCCACTCATAACAGGTCCAATGGATCATTGGTAGATGGAATACATCAAAGGACCGCAACGTCTATCTTATAAGAAATCGTGTATGGCAACATCTCAAAAACGGCACCTGTGAATAGCAACTGCTTTTAACTGCTCCCAGGATGATGTATCATTGAATGCGTCATTTGGATGTAAAGATCTCACTCATATCAAGGCGAGGTCTAATTGCGGAACGGATAGTTTTGTTCGACAACCTGAACTGCTAGCGCAATGTGTCTCATTCCCGGTAGTCATAGCTAATCAGCTCCAAGACAATGCCGTATGGAGGGTATTAAGCCGAATAGTAGTAAAGTTCGATACAACCAACCAATGACAACCGTCCTGATAGAGATAACCATTGGGTCGATCACGGTTCCAACTTGGGGACGAGGTCCCCCGCCCATGCACATAGCGAACTCAGTACAGACATGTTATCATGATGCCGCGCGGGGGTAGCGGGACATAGTTTTCTAGACGCTTTGTACACGCAGATGAGGTCGGTGTTCAGCCTCACATTTGAAACCATATTTGATATCAAGGAGTCTCCCGCCGTCTAGAGGCACTGCCTAGGCGGTTTCGTGATGATAAGTTGTGCATCAAATGTTCTATCACACAACATGAAAATGCAAGGAGTCCCAGACGGGTGGTCCCGGATGAATCACCATGTCCTACAATTCCTACGGGCAACGAATGGGGCCACTAGGCAAGATTTCTGTGAAGCCCTGGCCAATTGTCGTCTATCAGTTGAGTGTTGAACGTTGGGCGCTGAGCGTTGAAGCCAAGCGATCATGCATGATCTAGATTTCGGAAGGACGGCATTCTAATTATAGATTTTCGATATCACCCAACAAAACTCCAGTGTTCACAACAAATGTTAGCTAAACAATTTCACACTCAAGCTCCAAGGGCCACTATATAAGATATATCAGTATGAATCGGCCAGGTCTCGAAAAAAACTTCAGTTTTCAACTCCCATGGGCATCGATTGGCAAGACCCTAAAGTGGCTGTACTACAGTATGGTAAGTCCCTTCTATGTCTACAGCCAAATAAGCACGCTTATCCCCTTAGCTATGGATATCAGGCTGTTTCACTTTTGCGCCGGAATATATGTGTGAGTAAATAGTTTCTGGTTTCACAAGTCTGCCTTGAGCGGTCCAGGCTGATCATAACCGGGCTTCCACGCCAGCTGGGAGTTCCTGTCTGGTCTGTGGTTTGAGATTGAGATATACCAGGGCAGGAGGAAATTTAGATGGGTGTCCCTGGTGCGTGGCAGTCAACCTTGTGGCCATTTAGATTATGTGATGGATGGGGCATATAAAAAGGCTTATCTCGCATGCCGTTACACCCTGGTTCTCTGGTTTGTGATCGGGATTTATCAGTTCAACATCAGAGGTGGTGCGGAATTTTGCCAAGTGAGATTGGTATCCAATTTAAAATAACATTGCCACTTACAACTCTCGGAACCAGGCTTGGGTCATACTCATCTTTGTTGGGTTTCTAGAAATTCGTTGCGAATATTTCTCATTAGTTTTAGGCCACTGGATATCTTTCATTTAGCTTTGCCTCTGCGCTTCTCGCTTTGTGGACGTAAGCTGGGAAAAAATAAAGGGCGACTAAAATTGACATTTTTCAAGTGTAGCTTTCTGGTACAAGAACGTTATCGCTCTCTCTTGTACCTTGGTCTTCCACTTTGCAGAGTTTGGATGGAGAATATATTGTATGTCTTCTACGTGCCTTGTATTTTTTTTGCACTGCTGACCCTTGCAAGCCCTGACAAAGGTCGGCTTTCACCTGGACTACTTGAACCCCGCCCAAATGAACTTATTTGGACTATCACATCCAGATGCACGCTGTTTGGGACGAGGTTAATAGACAGTGCGTGCCTCAAGGAACAGCATATGTTCGCTGGGGGACGATGGTGTTAATATCGACCGACATTATCCTGTTATCGCTGATGGTTTTTGGCATCTGGAGAAAGAGGATAGAGAGTGGGCTATGGAAAATCATATACCGTCAGGTGGGTGTCACTGTTAGGCACAACTTCCGGTCAGGATAACCAATTCCCCTACAGGGCATTATCTGGATATTTGCCGTAACCCTTATTGGGGTACCTGACGTGGTAAGGCTTTCCCCGTAAGCCTGCCGCGTCTCTAAAATGTATTTAGGTGTTTTTATCCCTTGATTTTAATGGTATGGCCCCAGACGGTTTAATTAACTTATTTATGGTGACACTTTTTGCGACTAGACCCTATGAACGTGGTGAGCCCTCTGCGGTGATTATATCTTTTTCTCAAATCTTACTCTTTTTATCAGTTGTTCGACATTCCCATATGTGGGTTCCATATCTACCATAAGATAATTTCATATCTGATAACATTGGTCCTCTCTCTCAAAAGTGACTGTTATGTACGTTCTCTCACCTTTCCATCTACCGAATACTTGTGCCTACAAATATTTACAAGGTGTATTTGCGCGACACGGATGTACAGGGAGCTGTGTGAATTTGGAAAAATGACAAACAGGTGCGTATAGATGGCTGGGTTGGGTCTTACCATGATGAGATTCCTTTCAGATATCTCCCTGAACGTGCGCCGCTGGATTCCGACCCTCCGCAGTTTAATCCTCCGCGGTCTAGGGTATCGGGGGTCCATTTCACCGTATGTCCATACGGTTTCTTCTATGCATCTGAATAAACTCATGGTTGGCGCCCCTGCTAGGATTACAGTCATTCATTCTGAAACTATCACTTCGGTGGTCAAGCTTAGTCTAAGGACGCATCAGTATCCTAGTTGACATAGAGTAATTTTGAACTCCATCACCTGTAATGTCGAGTCACAGGCCTATGTATCCCCTGGGGGTACCCCCTAAAATAATTTTTGTGCAGGTAGTCAAATGTATATTTTTCTTGTTGTTGCGGCTTGCAAACGCCAAATCGATATGAGTCGCGAGTCCAGGATGTCACTGGAAACGTGATGTGACCGATAACCAACTCCGCCACGCGTGTGACAAGCCGAAGGGGTGGCTCTGCACTTTGAACGTCGAACGAATACTCGTATTCTCTGTCCAGTGGTTTTGTCGTGGGCGTACGAGGATATCACTACTGGCCATATATATCTCAGGATATTCTTGGTGGATCGGTTAGTTTGTGGCATTGGTCTACTTGGTGCGTATTGTATGTGCAGAAACACATTTAGAACCAATTCGATTTCTCGGTTGATATGATTATAGGCTTTCACAACACGCCAGACGCGACAAAGAGGTGCCTATGACAAAGGACAAAGAGGTGCAAAAAGGCCACATTTGACCCTATAAAAGCACCATCTCTTGGACTTGACAGTAACCATACGCATTATGGACTTTGACTATCCGTCTCCCTTCGACCAAGACGAACAATTTCCCTCCTCGCAAATTCCCGCGACGGACTTTGTAGGATGGCAAAATTCACAGGTATCCTCATGTCCTGCGCTGAATACTCTAATGCGAGAAGTTTCAACTATTCCTCGTAGGTGGATCTCTATCCCATTGTTACGCTCGCCAGCCTGATATATCTCAGAACGACCTAATTCACACCGAAACGTATTGAAATCCACTGACACTCTGCCTTTTGTATCCTCCCAACCTGTTGCAACTACCTCTCGCTCACTCACAAGGACCAATTCGCGACCCAGACTAGGCAGGCATTCCGATCCCATGGCGCGAGAGCACTCAAACACTCCGGATCTCAATCTATTCAACAAGAAAGACCCAAATCAATTTCTTGATTTAGTCAAAGTTGTTGCAGAGCGTGTTGATGAGAACGCAGGCATGAAAACCCTGAAGAGTGGAGAGCTCAGTGGCACCAAGCGAAAAGTGGGCGTCGTCACAGGTAATATCATGATGAAAGCAGGAAAACCTCGATTGAGCACTGTTCCTGACGAACGGGCAAAAACCAGCCGCGCAATGGAGAAGCAGAGAGAGGATCGTGGTAGAAATTCAACCTACGATTCTCGCATTCATGGTGCTCTGCCACATCTTTCTTCGTCGGCCTCAACGAGTGCTTCGTCTTCCTCGTTGCGCTCTGTGAATATGAGTGTCTCCATGGATGTAGATATCGCCGATGCATCTATGTCAACGAATATGATGGATATTGATGAAGTGCAATGGCGCCCCCCATCCACGCACTACCCTCCCGCTCCAGATAAACATCCTCAAACCCGCGCAACCTCCACTACATCCAATTCGAAGAAGACGTCGATCCCCGACGATTCCGCCACATTTAATCCCATCATAGCACCGCTGAGGGTCCAGCCTCCTCTTGCACAACAGCTTCATCGTCCGCACCAACCTGCGAGATCAGTTCCCCAAGTTCGGCCCTCGACTCGGGTGCATCCCCACCCCCGACCCAAGCAGCCCCCGCCCTCGCAGACAGCTGCCATACGCCCGCCGACCCTTGGCATGCGCCGCCTCCCTACCACGTCTTTGCATCCAGCTCCAGCAATCCACCAGCCGCTCCCGACACGGCAAAAGGCGTTCAAGCCCCCCCTCTTACCCGGCACGCAGCCTCCTCAGACTCAGCAACAATCCCAGCCTCTGCGCTTTTCACCCTCGACGCAATCATCTCCGCCACCAAAGGCGAAGCCACGGGTGCTCTCGCACTCGCACTCTACCTGGCTGACACCTGTGTCGACGCAAAGTGCGCCTGCGGGAAGCAGGGGAGGGAATGAGACGGGAGGCGAAGGGCAGTCACGTCCTTGTACACCGACGTCTGGGGCTAACCCAGACCCCGATACGTCCTATGAAGAGGAATGGTCGATTGATGGCGCGGAGCTGGAAAAGGTCATGAGCAAAATTGACGGGTTTGTTTGATGGTGCTCGTTGTTCTGGACACCCTTTACCATGGTTCCATGTAACCGTGGGGGTTAACGTTAGGCCTGTGTCACCCTAGTCTATCATGGGACACCGTTGCTGTTTGCTTTTGCCACTTCTTGAAGCTACTTACAGTTATTACTCACGCACGATCACCATATACCCCATATACATACTTCATATCATATGCACTTTTTATAGTAATAAAGCATGAAAATGAGGGGAAATATCGAGTTGTTCAGCTAACTCTACCTAGAATCAGAATACATGTGTTTGAATATCCGCTTTTATCCTTACACCTTAGGCCAAAGCAACAGACCCGAGATATCCTTAAATCATTGCGCTAGTGTGGGTTTAGTAAAACAAAGCCTGCGGAGGTGTTAGTACGGAAGCCTTTCCGACCTCAGATGAAGGGGTTAGGAAATATATATATCGATACATGGATCGGATCCGCTCGAGGGGCGAGGTCCGAGGATATATATATGCAGTTATTATTACTGTTAAGTACATGCAGAATCTTATTCTAGAAAAGATTGCTTTAACAATAAGCAGGTAATTTGGAACATGCACCAACCTACCCGCTAACTACTGGAATTTAGGTTTTATGCTCGACTTGAAAACGGGCAAAGGGTGGGCCTTGAAGGGAGGTGTTAGCTATGGTAGAAAATATTAGGATTTAGGCTGTACGCACCTCTGTATTGAAGACGTAATCTGTCAAAGAGCGCAGAGGTCAGTTGGTATTGAGTATGATTGGGAGTGATATAGACGCACCACGTAACGGTATAACCGTATCATCAGTAAAAGTGAGGTACAGGTACTTGAGTGTTTCGCTCTGCAAGCACAGTATCAGGATAAATGTTCCACACTTTCAACGTTTGATGACAGACCAAGAAAAAGGTCTCTTGCTTATCTTCCAAGGCCACGGGCACTGTATCGACATCGAGAACGGTGGCAAAACCTCCCGTAGCCACGCGACAATGTTCATTGATGGCTGAGAATATTGCCCACGAGTACTTGCGATAGCGAGGATCTCCAGTTAAGCGCCAAGCAATGAATAGAGATTCTACTGTTTCTGGGCTAATATTCGAGAAGTCGGCCCAAGCGCAACACAGAAGAGTCATTGTCCAAACTTACCGTAGCATGTAACGAGCATCATACCCGGATGGTCCGCCTGGCCTGATATACTGTGAGCGGTGATATCACGTGGATCTAAACAAGATAGCATACCGGGAATTCTTGATGTACCAATCCCTGTCCGATGAAGCAGACCCATCGCCAGAGGTCTTGAACTGTACAATCTCGGGAGATAGGCCCCTACGAAGAATGTTAATGAAGTGTACACCTTGAGACTGATAATGACTATATTTACGTCGCAGTATCGTGTGTGTACATGCACGTCTCCAATAGATCCACCCCAGTCTTCCAGTCCCGCTGACCTTCCGGCGATAACTCCTCAGGGCGGGGAGGGATGGACACGGGTTGTTTGATAGCGCCAGAGGTAGTGGCACCGAGCATCAAAGAGCCTGCGAGGAAGCATACCAAGTGGTCCTGCTTTGCAGAGCGACTCCATTGCCTAAAAAGGTTATAGGTCTATGTTGGGATAGTATAAAAAAAGGAGACGCACATGCCGCCATCAGCTGCCCTTTGGGGAATCAGCTCGGCCGTGTACGTCATCTTCTTTTTCAAAGTCTTCTGGATCAGATTATCATGAATGCCTTGCATCGCATCTTTATACATCTATCACAAGAGTTGGTAGTCAAGTCAGATAAATTGGTTATCTTCTCGAACCTTATCATAGACGGGTTCAGACTGGTTCTAAAGCCAAAGTTTAATATAGATTGTGAATGGATTTTCGATTCTCTTACTGTTTGTAGGTACTGTTTCCTGCAGAACTCATGAGTCGCGTGTCGGCTTCGAAGGAAAGTGGAAAGCACATACAGTAAGTATTCATAATAGGAATCACCCCGAGATCCTAGTCTAATTTCGGATTGCGCAAAGCTCCCATGCTCGGCACTTATTGTGACATGATTATGGATGGGCAATAAACAAGAAATACAAACATACCTCATGAAGATAGGAACTAGGTTGTTCGGCAGTCTTGCTTTATTGATAATAGTCATTACTTTCTCCACTTTGTACCAATAGTCTTGGTTGCTTGTCAATTGAGCAAGGTATCGCCATTCAAGCTGCAAAGTTGACGCTTCAGCCGTGCTAATGAGATGTGGAGACCATTGATCGGGTATTCCTTTGCGTTTTTTGAGGTCTATTGAAGGTAGAGGAAGGCCTGATACAGTGTTAAATGACGGAAGCATGCGGTCTGCTAGATCCATAGCATGTTCTAAGTAAAGATCGTCGCCGGTTAGATGATGAGTGGCTAGTAGACCACCCAACACTCGAATGGTGGTCTACGTCGTTCACATTGGTTATTTAAACATAAGATAAGTCTACCACATACCTCAAAGACATTAAAGTTCCCTTCTCTGTCAAAACTCAAACTTTCTTTCATCCAACGGCGAGCCCGTTTATACTCATCATCCAAACCCATGATGACCATTGTGTCTAAAGCGTCAGCAATAGTATACCCAATTCCACCAGAAGTGGACATGTTGGAACCCTGATGACTGATAGGGTGGTATTCATCTGATCCCATTGCATCCCGTTCTGACCGTTAAAGGTTATGTTGGTGTTTTAACTGAAGAAGGCGGTCGAACATACCGTATGCATTCCACGCGTACTAGAGACCGACATAAGCCCACATTGACGCGCGTAGTAATGATCTCTCACCTTGAATGCATCTACAACAGCATTCTTCCTAGTTGTATCCTCTGCGAGCCTTGCCAGCGGAACCTTGGGGCTCTCACTCTTCGACTGGGGCGATTTGAATGTGGGTGCATGAGAAGATGCCCAAGGCAATAGATACTATTATCCAATTAGCTTTAGGATTCACTTCGTCAATATTAGCTCTACCAGGTATGATATTAGACTGAATACAGAAAACGCTAGGACGTAGTATATTGTTGGGTATCGCCGTGAACCTGGAGAGGCGTGTTGAGACACGTTTACCTGAGCGTTCATAAGTGATCATGAGGTTGGACTGACCAAAAAACTGCCTAACTTTTGAGGACCGCGGCCGGGTTTCAGACTGCGAGGGCCTTCTTTTTCGTGCCATTTCGTTCGCAAGGAGTTCAGAAAGAAAGTGAAAGTATGCGTGGTAGAGTTGAACAAGTTGTCAGAGACACGACGCCCACGCAAGACGCTATGTCCAATGGGGCTAATAAAAGATAGGGAGGATCGAACGACGGAAATGGAAATCCATCACTGACACGGCATACGGATACAAATAAATTCGTGAGAACTTGTTTACAATCAAAGATTGAATCAATTCATTATAACAAGCGCCCAATCATCTTCTATTGATGCGCTTTCACGATTCTTAGTCCCAGGTCGATAAGTCCCAAGTTCTGTGCTTTGCAGACCCCCAAAAAAATGCCCCGCCGAGTCCTTCTCTCTGGACATTTGGAGGCTTTTCAGGGAAAATAAATGAGATAATTTGTCGCTTCAATGACCTGTGCTGGTACCTTTCCTTCTTCCTTGGAGCACCGCAAGGCCCTGGAATGTGCAGGGGTAACCAACGGGCCCCTGCGGTTATGATGTGAACTTCACCATGCCGATTATACATAAGCCTAACCCAGATGGAACAAAGACACTGCCCACTTGAAACGGGACTGCATTGTGTTAGTGTTGTACGTTTATCGTCAGCGAGCATCGTCGGACGTTCCTAGCCCAGCCAGACATGACCAGTATAATCCTTGACGAACAGGATGAAAGGGTAGTTTTTACAGGCAACTGGGATCGCGTGGGTGCGATTTTGTTGAAAGCTTGACTCTAAATTTATCAGCCCTTCTCTAGCTATCGGACCCCGTCCTTTACCATGGCGTCGCAACTGGCTCGAAAACTGCCGGCACGACGTGCTCATTTAACTTCACTGGTTTTTTCCATTTTTCTCCCTTCAATTTATTTGTATTGACACCATTTTTAGGGACCTCAGTTATGGTAGTGGGGACCATTGTGCGGGGAGGTCCCTTTTCTATTCAGTTCCTTCTTGATGGAGAACCGTTTACCAACGGCACTGCGACTGGATTCAACGATTTTGCCGGCGGGCAATTTTCCTTCCATGATTCCACCTTTACTGCCAATAATCTCAAGGACGGAGACCATCAGCTAGTGATAACTAACACCCTCAGTACTGATGAGATCAACTTCTTCCTCGACTATTTCATTTTTACCGCATCTGCTAAAACGAACATGAGCAAGGCCTCCGTCTTTTTGGATGATCGCGATCCTAGTCTGGAATACGCTGGCAATTGGCGATTCGATAGTGCCGACTCGACTTTCCGACACACAAGTCGTGCTGCAGACAATACCTCCGAGGCATCTCTCACAATCCCGTTCACAGGTGGGTCCTCTTAACTACGTCAGATATTCCCCCACCAACCACCAGGCCACCCCAGGAAACAGCATAGAATATTACGGTCTCATTAACAGCGGCGCACTTGGAGACATGCTTCTAGCAGAATTTGTTCTTGACGGTACTTCGACGACAACTTATGCGCCTCCCGAACAGACGGCAGACATCACCTATAACAACAAGATATATGACTCCGGCCCACTAACCCAGGGGTCACACAAGCTGGTTGTCACTCCAAAGAACGAGCATCTAGTTTGGATTGACTATGTCCTTGTGGGACAGGCAGAAACGACGCAATCACTCCAGCCATCCTCATTAACACCAACACCAACGAGTACCAACCCAAATCGTCTTCCTGGGCCGACAGGAGACTCTTCTGCAACCCCAGCTCCCGGTTCAAGTACCCCAGTGGGAGCCATAGTTGGCGGCGTCGTTGGTGGTGTCGTGGGTCTCTTATTACTTCTCATCCTACTGCTTTTATTGCGACGACGACGAAGGCCTTCCGAACCCGAGATATCACCGGATATGGTCACTGCATATCGTGAGTGTCATGATGTCCAGCCCCTTGGCATGTTGAAGACTTAACAACAATCAGCTTCTTTTATCCCGGAAAGCCAGACTCCCTACACGGATCACCTGTCCCCCAAATGGCCCGGCTCCCCGTACAGCGTGCCCACCACCGGGCAGTCAAGCTCTTTCCCTTCGCACTCCAATTCCAATTACACATCCGACGCTGGGCGGTCCGAAATTCCGTCCACAAGCAGCGTTGCTGCGTCGCAAAGGCGACTATATGAGAAGGCTTCACACCAAGCTCGTCAGACGGGAGGTAGTACCACTGTAACAGGATCCCCGCTCCCTCATTCCCCTCCCCCACAGCCTGTGATACACACCGATAGCGGCGTCAGGTTAAACGGGACGATCAATTCTCCTACGCTCACCGAATTGCCTCCAACGTATACCGCAGATTGATTTATATGAACTCCATCTTGTGTTTCTGCAGAACCTGCAGCCGCTACATGTATGTCGAACTTACAAGTTCAATGACCCTGTACTCCCACTTCCTTGTACCATACCCACGCCTTTTACTCGTCCTTAAGGTGTTTGATGACCTACCTTAGTACATGACAACTTTAATATCTTTTGGTGGAAGAGTATATATCTCAATGCGTATATATTTACGAATAAAGGAACTATTTTTACCTGCACACTCCCACCCGAATTAGGGGATGGAGATCCTTGATATCCCCTTTGAAGAGGGTGCGCAAATCAATACTATTATTACAATAACCATCTTTCCACTTAGCATAATACATGGTTGCGCAAGCATGTA
>CEMJ01393699.1:11168-21395 GCA_900068955.1 Clitocybe nebularis | reverse complement strand
ATGTGGACAATCTTAATCGCTCGTTTGACCCAAAATAAACGGCTGACACTCTAAAGACAAGGGAAAAAACACGTAGATAGTATTACAATCATATAGATGTTACATGGTGCTATTGCAAAGCATATAATATAGGTAGAGAGTGAGTATATGCATGATAAGAAGATTGAATTGCAAGGGAAAACGATGATGGTGGAGGGGGACTGAAGAGAAACACAAAGAAAAAAGGAAAGAAAAACACAAAGATAGCAAGCGAGTCAGATCAAAATTAAAAATAGTCATGTTTGTTAGTACTGAATAAACCGGGGAGATCGACCGGCGGAGGAATCAAGCGCCCTGGCTGTACCTCCACGGCGGCGGCGGCCAATCCCCGCTACCCCCGCTGCTCCCATTACTAGACCCCCCACCCCCGCCGGAACCGCCTGTGCCAGCGCCTGGGTCGCCCCTTCCCCAACTGGGGCCTGAAGAATTTTGGCGATGATGGTGATGATGATGGTAGTGGTGAGGCGGCTCGCTCCTACGACTGGTCCCTACAGCTTTGCGACACACAGGGCACGTACTTGCGCCTTTCAGCCATTGCTGTGGATATCATTGCGTAAGTACCCTAGATAACAACAGGGAAACGGCCCGAACGTACCTGGAGACATTCTCGGTGCAGCCAGTGCGAACAATCTGAAAGCTTCAGGACAGGGTCATCGGATTGATACTGATGGACAGTTGCGTTGTTAGCCGTCGGGAGCAAGTTGGATGAAGGGAGGGGGTACGTACATCGTCGAGACAGATGGGACAACGATGATCGCTGTCGGGTGTTTTCCAGTCTTTGTATAAACCGGTTTCCATACCAGCGATAACGGAATCAGGGGTAGCCCGAGGTTTTACGTCGCCGAGCACCGCAGCAAGAGTGATAAGACTCTCATATGATTCATCAAAGTCTTCATCTCTCTGTGAAAACAAGTAGACTGTTAATGAGATGAATCACTATATTTTGGTAGAATGACGTACCACATAGTCACCGAGAGCCCTCCCTCGCCTAATTCTACCAAGGTAATCGTGGATGGGCCCATTGGATGGGACCATGGGACCAAGCTCATGATGTCTCATGAATCGCGTGCGCCTCGCCCTCATGTTTGCAGCCAAGCGCTCGCGGTCCACTTCTCTTGACGCCGCAGGATTCGAGGGTGTCCGATTCCGAGAACCCAACGTCTCATGTGGACCACTGGGAGGATACAGGTAGTAAGGGTTATCGTCCGCCGGTCCAGAATCATGGTTATTCACGCTACTACTGTCGATGATACCCCACGGCGACGAAGACGATCCAGAGGTCGAAGAACTCCTAGCATCCGCGACCGACCGCTCCCTCTCACGGTGGTACCGGGTAATCAGCTGGTGTGATCGCGTGGTGCTAAGGCCGTCTTGGCGCAACACCTCAATGGCATGGCTGAACCCGTCGGCGTCCCCCCTCGGATTAGGCGCCTCCGGATTTTCTATTCTGGAGCCCTCCAAGCGTGCCTGGCGAGTGAGATAGTTGTGTACGTCTACTGGAGCCTGTCGGCGCGAGCCTTCCGCCATGGGCGCAGAAGGATAGCGGGGCCAAGGTCCGGTATTCGAATGTCTCCGCGGCCTTCCAGACCATGGGTCCAGGCGATTGGATTCGGTCGACGAGGGATCATCGTCATAGTTCGTGCCGAGTGGGCTCCAATTAGGCCATTCATGACTCGTCTACGTTGGCGGAGTGTCAGGGGTAGCTTCCCGGTGGTGAAGAGAGGAAGAGCTTACCTGGTGATCGGAATTGTCCTCCCGTTGGTATGATGACAGCCCACCAGGGAGCGGGGGCAGACGATCAAAAGCCAAAGGCGGAATGGAAGGCGCGTTTACATTTGTGTTGGCATTCGAGTTTTCTCTCGGAAAATTCATTTCCAAGATCCGCTGCACGGTATTCCGGAAAGGCCCAGGCGCAAAAGAGTTGGCATTGATATTCCTCGTCGCACTCGTTCCAGTTGAAGCCGACTGGGGGGTAGGATTTTGCCTCGCTGGTGGCTGCGGTCCCCGGCCACGCGATTCTTCGCGACTTGGCTGCGGGGGCGGCGAGGCGCGTGCTTGTATGTAGGCCTGCCTGTCATGGAAGGACGTCATACGCCGGGCTCGCTCCTCACGAAGAGTCTGAGTGAAGTTTTGTAATTCTTCATGGGACGGCAGTGGCGCCCCTGCGTAGGTGGGCTCTGGTCTTTCCCGTGGAGGTAGCGCAAGCCCATCTCGTCCTTCACGTGCATTCCGACCGAGATCCTGCCTAAACAACGCACCAGGCCCTCCCATAGAGCGAGAATTCATCGATAAAGACCTCGATTCCCGAGACCTCTCCGGGGAGCCGGCATCGTGGCCATGGTCAAAGATACCATCCAGACTAGGCGATGGAACGTCAAGATCCAAAGTAGTTGAAAACGGACCATCCCCAAACCGGCTAGGTACCGGATTGTTCGATTCCTGACGTCCAGGCCCGCCGTTATTCATCGACGGATTGGACTGGTTGAGATTGCTCGAATTTTGGTGCGAGTCGGTAGAATCGGGGGGGTACCGAGACCGGAAGTAGGGGTGTTCCGGTGCGCGATGGTGCGCAGCAGGAGGCGCCGGCGTTACATCACTGAAAAACCGGCGTGCGTGTGTCCCTTCCGTCCTCAGAGCCTGATAATGGCGGTCAGACGAAGGCAATTCTGCAAAACGAGCAGCCAGGCGCTGTGAATAAGATAAAGGTGCTCCGCTTTCCATGTCAACGGCATGGTCTAGAAGATTATCGGACGAAGAGTTCGGCGAGCGCGAGTGATCACCAGCGTATAGCCTCCGCAGCCCTAAACGAGATTGGGGGTCGTTGCCATGTTGTGGCGGGTCCCGTGTCCGTGACATCGAGTGACGATTGGCGAGGAGGCGCTCGCTGAGGGGCCGACTGGGGGACGTCCGGCGTATCGTGTCATACAGCGTCGGACGGCTGCCCGTGAACAAAGCAGGTCCACGAATGGCGTCGAGCTGTCTCCCGCCAGCGGAAGAGTAGCTGTTGGCGCGCTGAAGCAGCTCAGAACGGATAAGTTGATTTCGTAGTTCGGATGCATTCTCGGTGACGAGAGAATTAGATGAACCCAGACGAGGATGCGTGCCATGCATACGGGCGCGGAAACGGAGTGTGTTTTGTGCAGTCGCTGAAGAGAAAGCAGATGGTGGGGTAGGGAATGTAGATGCTAGTGGCATTTCATGGGTCTCAACAGTCGTGTTGTCTACATAATCATTAGATATCCTCAAAGAAAACATATAGCCCGTTCACTCACCAGCCCACGACCATGTCGGCCGATTCGGACTTGTATCTCCCAGAGAAGAGAACGTGCTATCACCCTCCCGACTTTGAGCAGGATGTTCAGACTGTGGCGGCGGCGTCATGTCACCACGAAAGACACGGTCAAAGTAGTTGTGTGACGCTGACTGTGGCGCGGAATCTGTCGGTCGAGCCGTCACTTCCGTTTCGCTGTCACTGTCATTATCATTCAAAGGGAGATTTCTCGGGGCGATTCTTGAATTTGTAGTGTGGCGTCGTAACCCTGACAGCAAGGAGGAAGCTCTGCCATGCGAAGTGGCTGTCGTTTCGCCCCGGCCCGCCCTCAAGATTGACGGGCTCCATCTATCACCTGCGTCGGAGGGACGCGAGTCCCCTTCAGCTTCTTCTTCCCAGCTCCGGCGCCCTCCGTCCTGTTCTGAAGTATTTTGACTGGTCGAGGGTCTTTCTTCGCCTGAATGGCATCGTGAGAAAGGTGAAGCATGAAAGGAACTACATCGACGTACCCGCAAGCCATGGGGCCATTTCTTCCAAAGGCGAGCTCACCGGGGAGAACCGAAGTCGTCGGGGAACATACGTCTGCTCACTTTGCTGGGCCCCCAAGTTTGATCGTTCCATGGGTGCCAACGACCTCCCTAAAGATAGCCTCAATTCATCTAAACTCACGCGACTTCCCGACCCAGAACTTTCTCGCAGATGCGGACGTGTACCCGTGTTCTCCGACCCCAACCTCCCACCCGACCTCGAAGGTCCCCACAACAATTCCGCAGCTTCGCGAGCGTTCGTCCGGCTCTGCCCTGAAAGGTCAAGGGAGGAGTTGCGTGAGGAGACATTGCTGGTGGAAGGCATATTTTCACGCGCTGGGCTCATTGGCCACCCCGGTGGGAAATCGAATATACTGGATCCTGGCTCCATCCATCCATTGAGGTCTCGAAGGAACGGAGAGGGGAGTGTATGCGTGTGCATTCCGTTTTCTGAGCTTGATGGAGTAGAATCTTCATCACGTTGAATAGGGATGCTCCTCGGGATTGATATTCTATTGAGCGTGGGTTGTGTGTGGAGACCGGAAGCCGATGATGATGGCCCTGCCGTCCGAGACGAATCCTGTCGCGTCGTATTCTGTGAGTTTGCGACAAAATCCTCGAGATCCCAAGAGTCGTTATCATCTATGGGAGGCAGCGTGGGAGGATTTGGAGGGATAGATCGGCCTGGAGAAGGTTGGAGATCTTCTAGGTCTTCGAACAACGGAGAGGGGGATCTCAAAGCATCAAGTGTAGGCATGAGATTATTTCTGAACTCAAAATCCTGCTCATCTGAACCGGGGCTAGAAGATTCCTCATACCGCGACCATAAAACATCGGGCGAGAATTCGATCCACGGAGCTATTTCATGTTGAGGCTCTTCTCGGGAAGCACCGCTAGCTCCAGGTTGGAACGTAGGGTGGGAAGCGTTTGAAAACCGACTGAGGGACCTACGCTGGCCTATGAGGAGTCAACTATAATGTACAAAGTGTCATCCCAGGACCGTGTAAAGTCTTACGTACCATGTTGAGATGAGCTTTCCGTGTTGTGGTTTATTTCGTGCGGCGAAGATCTGGGGTCGTCCTGACCGGCGTTGGACCCTGGTCTTGGCGGCCTACCTGCGCCAAAGTTGTACAGAGACTCAGGTAGCGGAGGAGATGAAGGTTGTGTTGGTGGGTGCATGAACGGAACGGCATTTGTAGTTAATCGAGTCGGATCCCCCAAAAGTTCCAGAGGGGGTAAGACGGGCGGGGAGGTCGATCGTGCCAAAGTCGGGGAGCGGGAACGGCGCAAGGCAGATATATGGCTGTCGAATGCATGGAATCGCTCCAGGGAGATTCTATAGTTCTCGTCGGCCTGTGACGGATGAGGGGAATTGAGGGCAGATGGGGACGATTCGGAGTCAATTGCTAGTGGATAATCTGCCATCTCGATATCTTGGATTTCTGGGGTAGGCAGCCTGGGTGGTTCTTGTGACGAACGGGCAAGGGATAACGGATAGTGCATTGCGCCATGTATATTAGATGTCCTTGAGGCTGATAAGGCAGGTTGGGCATCACCGTCCGCGTCGTTCCCACCCGCAACGCTCATACCGCTAGAGCCCGAAGCCACGGTTGAAGACTGCGAGCTGCCGATAGAATCAGTATCATCCGAGAAGCTGCTTGCACTCCTTGCTCTTTTGTTTCGATCATTGCCATCGCTCCCACTGGCCCCAGCGCCGTCGGTGGCACCGTCAGGGCTGTCCAAGTCAAAGCCGAACTGCTCAAATGAACGCTTGAAAGAAGTTGTGTTCGTTGGCAAAGAAAGATGAAGCTGAGGAGGACAGTTGGAGGACATGGTTGGGACACAGGAGCCCAGAGGATGGGGGCTGTTGAAGAGGGCCTCACGATGAAATGCTGCCGAGTTGAGGAAGGACCACTTGTGTGCGTGACTGCTAAGCGCTTGTTTCTCGCCGGGCCTACAGGGGCCACCGCTTATCTAAGGTTTCACTACAAACTGGGCATGACATTGTCCTCTACGGCCTACACTGCCCACTTTCCTTTCCGCTGCTCCACTGTTGACAAGGCTACATACTTCACAATACCACAGACCGGAAACATGCAGGAAATGCGATCAACAATCACCGGGTGGCATGATGATAGTTGGAGCAACACGCTCATGATGGCAACAGTGGGAAGCGCACATTATGTGCAGCGTAGACGCGATTCACATGCCGCAGTGACTTACTTACAGCGCTCCGCCCGCGGTACGCGTCTTTTAATCGGCTGGAGTCTTCGACATATCATGATTACTACATGATCAGTAGTTGTTCCGAATGGAAACTTGGCACTTAGCACAATACAACACTATGTGTACGGATAATCAATATTTCATGCATACTTGCATTGTATCAGTGCCATAAATGATACAGCGCAGGGGAAAAGCAGACTGCTTATAGTGCATAAAAGCCTGATCCTTGAGAGCGATTCATCACGATATGTATTATAATTAACGTCAGCTTAAGCTTTGATACCCTGCACAAGGCAGTAGATCGCGGCCGCAGCTAGCGAAACTGCAAGGGACAGGAGTATGAGTATTATTATGATTCTGTAAATCTACATGTACCCTAAGGTTAGGGTTAGGACCGAACAAGAACGGAAAAAAAAAGGACGGCCCTCCCAGCCAGAGTGGCCATAGAGGAACTGGGAAATATTGAGACGGTGCACGAGCCGAAGCCCGTACAAGCCATAGGTGCCCTCTGTATGGACAGGGTCGCCGTGCTATGGATGGTCCCCATGGCCCACAAACCCAGGTATGTGAAGGGATTTATGCCATCAAGGTAAGTATGAGGTGTTCAGGTGTCGATTCCACCTTTATATAGGAACCGGCTATGCGCACGGACCACCTCGCTTACTTGTCGGATCATGTGCGGATCTGCCATTGGCCCGGTCTCCGACTCACAGCTCTTATACTTGGGTGTATGAACGCCATGGCACTGAGTGTATTATCAAAGTTCGAGCAACCACATTCAAGTATCTTACGACCCAATATAAAACGCATAAGTACAACCAGAGTCAAATCCGGGTCTGCACGCATAAGACTCAGAACTGAGTAGCCATATGTACAACTCCATCCCATACATTCAGTCAAAAGAAACCCGAGAAGGGAGACCAAAAAAAAAAAAAAAGAGGGAGGAAAACGAAAAAAAAACATAAACATCCACATTCCAAATCTACGAAACAACCGGAACAGGGTGCCAAACTTCAGGAAAAGGGTACCAAGTCGGCGCCAGCTCCACCAACTCCAAACCAGCACCTTTCCGCTCGACGAGAAACTCCAGCCAACTGTCTTCGAACCGGTGTGTCCCCGTGCGTTTCCGGTATTCAAAGCCCACCCGTTTGAGAGTGGGCAGCTTGGACGCGAGGAACAGCGCACATTCCTTCCTAGCCGCGCGCCACGGTTCAAACTTGTCCATCTCGTCGTATTCTGGGAACTGTATACAGATCCGCAGGTCTCGGAGATTATTCAGCGACGAGAAGGCATCAGCAAACTCATTCTTTTGTTTTTTGAAAGGTCACAAAAAAAAAATTTTAAGGCGCGGCCGAATGATGTAGAATGGAAGTAAGGAACTTACCCAGGCGTGAATGGATTTCCCGTCATGGTACCCACAGAGTTCAATCTCGAGCGCCTCGAGGCTAGGACAGTGGGTGGCGATGGCGTAGCAAAGGTCTGGATTGACCTTGTCCTCGATCATGATCCGTAGACGTAAGAGGCAGCTATTGACCGTCCTAGAACCGACGGCCATGTCTTCCAGCACCTTGTCCATGTCGCCGCGGCTGAGGGCAATGGGGACACGCGGCTGTTCGATAATGGCACACAGAGCCAGGCGTTCGAGCGACGAAGTATAGTGAAAGACATTATCAAAGTTGCAGGCGTTGGACATTGCGAGATATTTGAGCTGGGACAGGATGCTGGGGTAGTTGTTTTTGACGGTCGGGAGGTGGTCCAAGAGCACACGGAAGCCTGGGTCGCCTTTGACTTTGGCGAATAGCAGCCGTAGCTCGACGAGTTTCGGCATCTGAGCAATGACATCCAGCAGTTCGGTGGCCCCGCGGGGGGCACGCCCCGTGAGAACAAGAGTTTCCAGCCTCGGCCACTCGTGCCCCGCAAGTGCGTCCAATGTGCAGAGTTCGGCAGAGACCTGTACGTAGCGCAACGACGCTGTTTTCCCGACCTGGAATAGAAAGGCGGTGGCTGCGTATCTGGCTAGAATATCATTCTTGTATTTCTTGCGATATTCGCGGACGTAGTAAGTAACCTCCGAGTACCTTGGATCGTAGGGGCCTTCGCCCACACGTACCGCCTCGGCGACGGGCACTAGGGATAGACGTTCAAGATGGAAGGTGGGGGGGACTTTAGGAATCATGGATATATATAAGGGTGTGTCGTTTATTGATAAATCTCGGAGCGAGGGACATTGAATGAGGGCATTGAGGATAGAGCTTGGCGGATAAAACGGGCAGCTAAGGTAGAATTTGGAAAGGGAGGGCATTTTTGGGAGGGCGGCGACGAGCTTATCCATGTGGCGGGGGTGATAGTCCCCTCCTATGTAGTACCTATCTCCCCATCGAGGAGGACTCGCATCGGGCCAGTCATCAGGCCACGCTAATTGAAATCGCCTGTTGGGAAAACGGTAACCATCGTTAGATCAGGAGGTCAAGCTCTCGCCCTGCACATACTTGAAAAAAGGCCATAAAGAGGGTGGGAAAAAGTGCAAGCCAGATTCTTCATCGTGTTTATTAGCGTGCGGCCAGTGCACGTCGGAAAAGAGAACGGGGAGAAACGCTTCTCGTAGCACACGGCAGGTCGACGCTAAGCTGATGATCGCAGATAGGTCTGTGCTGCGATACAGCGCCGTGACTTCCTTCACCAGTGCATACGATACGTCTGAGTCGAGGGTGGGCATCAGTTTCAGATATGAGTGCCAGATGGGTTACCGCTTGGTTATTGTCTGCCCTGCGACGCTTGGGAAATTCTTCGTTCGTTTCGGGGGCTCCCAGCACGTCCAGAGGGAGCTGCAGCTGGTAGGGTGGAGATTGAGACTCTATTGGTGAGGGGACAGCCGTATGACCATGGGTATGCATCCAAGATGCATGTGGCAGGAGGGAAACACGAATGCGCCCCTTTTTTTCAATCTGGGGTTCAAAAAGTTCATCCTCCCCCAATTCAAGGCCTGGATTGATGGGATCCAAGATTGCTTGGCAGCTTCATTATCTTATCACAAGACGATTAGACTCAATTAGTTATAAACCCAGGGCTTATTGGCGTTCAGGCTCCGCATTCGTGTAGTCTCTGAATAGCTTTACATGTAACGAAACAATCCTAATATGTGACGTTCGATTTAAGTACCTCTTACAATCCCTCAAAGCCCGTCTATCCCAACTAGTCAAGATTGGCGTATTTCTGTGTCCACTCCTGGCTGACTCTCTGCGCATCCTTCTCGTTCTCCTTGTAATGCTTCGCAACGTCGGTTGCAAGGGGGTCATCGGGATTCGGCGCACTCAGTAGGGCTTGTATGGAAAGCAACACGGTCCGGATCTGTAGGGCAGGCGACCACTTATCTTGAGAGATAACGACGCCATAAGGGTCCAAACTTGCACATCACCGAAGCTAACCCAACACGTACCTTTCAGGATATCTAAACAGATTCGACCCAGTTTATCTAGAGAGATTTGTTCAACGAATCAGTGGGGCGATGTAAGGCCGAGACACACACCAATGTTGGGGTGATATATCTTTGTCAAGAATCTCACTTTCGGCGGTGCCATGGGGTATTCTTCCGGTAAAAACAACTCTAGCTTGAAGATCCCGCCTGTTCGGAAGTCTCCAGGTATGCCCATGAGAAGATCTAGGATTCTCTGGACTCACGCTCAAACGGGCTGCCTTCTGGTCCTTCAATCGTCACATCGAAATATCGTAAGTTGTCATCATGAGGAAGAGCTGCGATTCCTGGGGCAGGATCGGCCACGAGTCTTTCGGTTTCCTAAGCGATCCGAGGGCAACGTTAGCTCCTGGATCCGCCGTTCTTGTATACTGTAAAGAGAAACGCCTGGCGCACCTTGATAATCCGCTGTAATCCGATGTGCAGGGGTCAATTATAAGTGTATAAAGGGAGTTACAAGAGAGGAAGACCTTGGGTAGCGACATGTTCAGAGAAGGACTGATGGTATAGAGATATTAGGATCGGCTGTACAAAAGGTGAAAGGCAAGATGCGTTTTGACTCTTCTGCACTTCTCAGGTCGGACGTCGGAGGGTAGTGATTAGTCATCACCGGCACAATTGGCATTGTATGCTAATTTGAAACTTCACACCCCCCATCATGATCATCAACATTTACGCTCCCTCGCTGACTA
>CEMJ01393695.1:8592-29786 GCA_900068955.1 Clitocybe nebularis | reverse complement strand
ACAGCCGAAGAAGAGACTCTCTCCCAAGAGAACGGAAAGGTTCAGTTCTTGATCTGCCTGGTGGTTTTAGGGTTATTAAAGTGTGGCGCCCGGTTCATATCATGTCCAAAAATGGTCAGTCGCATCCCCAGCCTTGGGTAATACTCGCTCCATCATTTCAGAACTCCTCTTCGGTTATGCATCTGTCATTGCATCCGTAGATCAAAATGGGGAAAGCGCCGCCTAGCACCATAGGCCTAACCGCTCTCGGGCTTTGGCGGTGAATGGAGTATGCCTGACAAACCTTCTTTCAATTAAATCGAGCGCCAGATGCCTATGTGCGCTCCGGTTTGGCACGATAGATAATGAACCAAGAACGCTCAATCACAATCGTTAGATACATATCATCCGCAACCTTCCTTGGGCGAACTCCGGGGTCGTGGGAGGGGAACACTAGCTATCCAACTTTCGGTTCTGCCCAAATTTCGTTTGGTGGATAGGGGCCGTCTGGTATTCCCAGATAGACAGGACGACCTACATTCGGGAATTACTAGTTAAGCTTCAAATCGGGTCAAGGCAACCGACAAGGCAGTTGCGCGGGCATTGTCTTTTATTGTCTGTAAAATGTATCTTCCTTATCTCAATATTCTAGATTGCATCTGATTTGAGCATGGGAGTATGAAAGCCCCCCCCCATCCGTGGGTGTAAGAATACCCCGGATGTATCATACTGCATATGCTCGCCTGGTTCTCGTGTGATGAACGATCTATCAGCCGAGCCCCACGGAAACTTTCGAAGGAATGAACTCTTTCGGGAGAGATCTAGGAGGTCGCCGAGGTCAATGACATTTTGAAGGTCCCCGTCGCTGCCAATGCCATGGTGCCAAAGCATCTCTCCTATCTTTGCAGTGGATCGCCACGAGTAATTTCTAGAATTGATGCCATCATTGTCCTATACAGGTTTAGTCAAGTGCAACATATATGACCTAGTGATAACAGGGGACTAGATGATTTAGACCATTGTCGAGATAGCAGTGTTAGAAGCCTGCCGACTTACCATCTAACACAAAATCTGTAAGAATCGAAGACCGAAGCTTTACTCATGAAAGCTTATCGATTGACCGTAAATAAGGGGGTTTTTGATGGAAAATGCGAACGTTCGGCAGAGAACGATAGGCTGGCGGATCAGAGACACAGGGGCCCACGGATAGCTATATCAAGTGCCACGCCACCCTCCAGCTCCCCAGTCTGGTCGGGGACTGATAGTATGGTCGCATACCCTTTATAGCTCGTGCATACTTGGTCAACTCTGTTAAAGGGGTCATCATATTATGTGTGTATCGGAGAACTAAGATGAGGATAGCATGAAATATGTGCAAGGGGCGATATGACACGCTCACTGCGTTGAATTTTTTTGCCATTATTTTATTCATGAGTGAATGATTGGGGCCCGCTGATACTTTTAGCCAGAAACCTGGGCAGCCTGCGGGCCGAACACGATGGGGTGGATGGTCGCACACACACAAGTCGCATTTTATGTAAGTTGGCAACACAAGGGAACACAAGTTGTCGAGGACACATCACGTGGGATTTTTCACCGACTGCGACCCACTTCTTCAATATCCACTAGGACTACGATGGGCTACAATGTGAGGTCTGTTTTCGGGATCCCTTTTGTATACACAACTTATTTCCGTTATTATGTGATTCAATTTAATTTTCAGTCTAAAACGGCACTATCTGCTACAACGTTTCTCCAATGAACGACCCGTTCACGACATCAGGTGTTATATCGCAAAAGTAGCGCTCGCTGCCTCTATCGCTACGCTCGTACTCCGACTCATTAATCTGCATGGTAGATGTCTGACCACCCCTGGGACTAAGTGGCGAGCACTTTACTCCACCTCCAGCGCGATCTCATAACAATGCGTCTCTGTCTGCCATCCCCGGAATGATGCTACCACAGCCAACTTCCTCGACATACAGATGAGACGTATACTGGTATAGCCTGAGCAGATATCTCGCGTGAGTATCCGGCGGGCTCTGCTTTCATAGCTAACCTTGACCGGTGACCCCGCCCGACCCACGCATCAAAGTTAACCACATGTACACGACCAGGCGTAAGCCGTTGTGCTATCGTCCTTCTATTCAGTACTATGCGCTACGGCTTCAAACCAACCGTGGCGAAAAAGCTTTATTCTCACTATCCCAAGGCTCAGAATGCGTTCATTGAATTTGCCGGGTCATTAGGAGCGCCAGACTTCCATATCTCCCTTACTCCGAGACCCATTTTAGGTCCTCTTTGTGTGATGATCTCTTTTGAAAGCGTTGGGCCTGCTGGCGTAGGATAGCTGCCAAAGCCTTGGATAATTCTCGAAGCCTACACCCTCCTCGGACCTCGAGTTTCATCTAAAGCACGATAAAGCGTTGCTACTTGCACCTTCTGTTTGCGCCGTTGATACGAGATTATTGTGAGAACCTTGCCACCATCTCCACCCGCAACACGTAGGTTACTTCCACACCGCGCAACTCCTGAGTTCGCATTTCAATAAGTAGTCAGCACTATACCCTACTATATCCCACCGTCTCCGAATTATCATCATCTACCACACAACCGCCACTCACACACTCTGTAAAACTCCTTTCAACCGGAGTCGAACTTCAACATTTCTGTTAGATAGAACATATTACAACCTCCTGTAAAAATCGTCGCCCGTCCTCATGATCCGGGCCTTCCAATCCCCCGCTGCCCTGAGCACATAGTGCTGACGTCGCCACTGATGCCGTCACCAGTATCAAAAGGATTTCTACTAAATTGCCTCCTAAAAAGCCTCGGAGGAAGACGGGAACGACAAGGTGAGCACTTCTGTCGCCAGCTTCTGTCAATCGCCGCATTCACAGGAATAATGATGAACAGTATCGGATGGCCGTATCGGGGACACTAGAGCGACCGAGTTAGTGGGTGAAATTTACCGTGAATCCCACCGACCGAGTCAGCAAGGTTTAATCTAACGCTGGTTCATTTCCCCAAGCTTTCTTCTATTCGCCAAGAGTTAAGCTCGCAAGCTAATCCTTGGATCTGTCGGAGGGAATCCAGGCTTATTGTCAAATCTCTGGGGGACTAATCTCTACTTCATGACTAGGTGGAATAGATGGCTCCGCCTCCGGGCAGCTGCCGTAATCCTCTCATGGCGGCTAATTCATAGCGGCGATGTGATGCTTCTCCTTGTTCATACAAGGAAGGACTGACCCATGCCAAATTCATACCTTGCTTTGAGCTATAGAAGGCGCTTTGATACAAAGAGATGAACAAAGATCCATCAGAAAAATCAGGTCCGTCTAGAGCTGTTCCACCCCTTTACCATTGCTTATTTATTATTTACTAAGGTGTCAAGAGTAGAATGACAGCTCAGATCCAATGGGAGGGTCGAGATATAGGAGACAATGTTTACATTCCAAGCCGCCCATTCAAATGTCCCTAACCTTCTCCCTTTTCTTCCCGAGAGCTTACACCCACGCGGAGGTCACGCCGACATGCTTGGTGATATGCCCCGTTCTGTCCAGGAATTGTTCATCTGATGCACCGGCAGGCTGTCAAGACAAAGGTAGAAGGGTTATATTCAAAACACTTGTGGTGTTACATTCTGACATGTGGCGTGGCTTTGGAGGCATTTGACCTGCGTTCCCCTTTTACGTGGTCTCAACTTAGGACTCATAAAACGGCTGCATTTAGCGCGATCAGAAAGTTTTCTCGCGGGAGGAACTCGATGGAGGGATGATACCCCGTGATTCCTTGCTTCAGCGCTTGGTTCCTCCGAGGGAAACCGGCAGGTCAGAGTTTGATTAAGACCTCCCAACCCCCTCTCTCTGACCTATCCTTTGGCTACGGATACACCTTCATATTTATATAGCAGAGAAAAAATTCGGACCATCATATGGGTCAAACATTCTATTAAGAACCACGGCGTTTGGGGGGAAATCTCTAACCAGATACAAAAAGAAGACCAGAAAAAAATAAACCTCCCGAAGGCACAAAATCCCAGCACGGCACCATGGTTCTATAGCGATCGACCTGACACTTTGTTGAGGTTGGCGACGGGAATCTCAATGAGACAACAAACGCACGTTGCTTTTGTGTCTGACTAGTACATGTGGATTTATTGGTAATCCTTCACCTGTTCGACAAAATAGAATATAGCCTACCTTGAATCTGCGGCCCCTCACCTCTCTTAGAACGCAACAAGCTAATCATAGCGGTTGGGGAAAACCTCTATCTGAGGGTGGCGGTACCAGGCAACTCATTGATTCAATCCGGAACATGACGGGGGTGATAGGGGTCTTATGGCCTTATTGTACCTCTCCAGAGCTTCACCGAAACACTAGGCGGGCCTGAGGCGTTTACTACGTCTTGTTTGGAAGGGACTGGCCCTACTCCATGAATTCAGGCTGCCACAGCGGCGGCCGCGCATCGCCCGATTTTTCCCTCTCAGCACCAAGAAAGGTATAGATTTTTATTCGCTCATAAGTGACGGCAAAACAATTCAATAGGTGTCGGTCACCCAAATGTATTGCCTATGATGAAGGCTGTGATCATTGTATACGTACAGATTAGCGGGCCCTGTACAATACTGCGTCATTGTTCGATAATCGGAAACTCAAATACGTGGCCTGGCAGTGTATGATCGGCCATACCATCAAAGAAATCCAGGTAAAGTCGTAAATGCTGTTCCCAGAAACTGCGAGAGCTCTCGGTCCCAGATGACGACAGACCTTGGCACTATAGAAGGCGTTAAGTCCGACAGGTCTGAAAGTCGTCGGTCCGCTCTCCCTGTCAACTCAATTGAAAGGTAACCTTGGGTTATACAGGTTGCGGAAAATCTACCATATCTTGTGTTCTCTCAGCAAGTCGTCCCTTGCTTCGTCGTTCCGTCCTCCGATATATATGTTCTTGAGGCGAATCGTATTGATATACCTGCATACCTGCATGATCACATCGTGTGAACGATAGTCCCATCTGTCAAGATTCTGTGAATTGTCAGCAGGTAATTCAGTGGCGTGGTGAGCATGGCCAAACACAATTCCCCCGCGTCGATGCTCCCAGTTCAGGTCCGAGGTGCCAAACCAAGTCTTCAGGCGAAAAGTTCTACATCAGAACCCACGAGTTAAATTCAGAGTCGGGGAAGGCCGCTGACTAGCCTTCTGTTATGCTCAAAATCTTATATTCCTTCGCCCGTGTGGTCATATGGAAATAATCTCAGTCAGCAGGCTGGCTGGTCTCATCTATTAAAATTATGCACCGTGTAGCACGGAAATCACGCAATGGCACGTGTTCACGCCTGAAAGGCGGGATGGCTCAGCAACCGCAGTCCCTGCGAGGGTCGCCGATCTGTATGCTAGGGCTCCATCATTTCAGTGAAAGCAATAAATTATAATGCGGGATGGCTGCCCAAGTTTCCATAAACAAAAAAGGAAGTATTTGGAATGTACTTGGTAGAGCTGCATGATCCTGGCATACCATCACAATGGATCCGTTGTATAAACAAAGGGGAGAAAAAACCCGCACCAATTTAGCCTCGGGCGCCTCTGCACCAACTCTGGCCATACTATAAAGCCTGACATTAATAGTTTTGCGATGCATGATCTGAAATGGCAATTGTCCAAGCATGATACGGATTACTAAATTTAGTTTATGGACGCAAATATTCATGTACCGTAACGGAGTTCTCCCTGAGCCTGGTTACTCTGAATGGGGGCCGCCATGCAGTTAAGACGCTGTGTTTGAAATTTAGATAGGGGTGGAGATTAGACCACCTAGTGCTGACGTCAACAAGTCAACATCAGAACAAATAAAACACCACTGGGGTTGACCTGAGTCACCGACCTACACAACTGATATCGAAGATTCGAACTCTATAGGACAACCGCAAATGTGACGGAATTGAACGACTCCTATACATTATAGCTTCACAAGATTGAACATGGTTCTTTCAACCAGCCCGTAGGTCTCAGGGGTGGACAGTCTCTCGAGATTGCTATGGTACTAGGCCGAACAAAATCCAGTCGTATGATGCATGGTTTCACGAAACAACTACCCTCGACGTTAACTTTCTTTACTCTTGGGCCCAAAATTATGCACGGTCCCTGTCGAATAATGACGGCGAATTGAAAATGGTAAGACTTAGATTTCTATTTGAAGGCACTTCTACTTAACCCTGACTTCGACATCGACATGTTTGTAGTTATGTTCCCTAGGCCTCAGCGACAGCTAGCCCTGTTCGTTGACGGGGAGACGATTAAAGTTTGAGCGGGCGTCATGATACCATTCCATGTGGATTTAATTGATCTTCTTTCTGCCTTGGTGCACAAGTTATCTCACGACTACGACGGTTGTGCGATGGACGAGCCATAAAGCGACATAACCGGACTCGAACTTCGAACCTAATGTTTCTATCCACCTATTGAATGTATTGATCTGATGGTGGCGCTATCGATAGCCTCTACATCTTTGTCCCGTGTTCTCATATAAACTCCTCATGGTCACGGCTCCTCTAATGCGCCATGTATGGGGTGCCATTGACATGCTCCCAGGTGGCCCTGGTTCATCCCGGTTCCTCACGAAAAGAATGGAACCTCGCGTTCATCGACTCGTACCTTTTTGGTCAGACTCTATCTCACTTTAGTAACCATATTATCATTGACTACGATGGACTTATAGAGCCGAAACCTAATGACGACGGGACATCTGGGGTGCATAAGAATCATGTTCCTGATGACCCGGACATTGGCCATGTTTGTTGGCTGTGAAAAGAGATAGCTTCTATTACTACTTCATCCAACTATCACGATCGACCCGTCCAGGAGTCTTCATCTCTTTCATTTTTTTGTCCGGTGCATTCGGACATCACAGGGGTCCGGCTGCATATCAGGAGGATTCACCCAGCACAAGAGCTAAGCGCTAACCTTTTACCTACATATCTTCACCACGGTGTGCATACTCTGTAAACTGCATGCTAGTAACAGTGCAGGCGAAATCGCTGGCATTAGGGGAGATAATGTCTGACAAGTCGGATTTACGCGAGAGTTTAATTCTATTAATTGAACGTTCCCATGGGTCCGAGGAAATGCCAAAATGCTTCAGCATTTGCTAGTGTCTCTTTCATTGGATGTGCATATACAAAATCATACATAAAACGCCATTAAACCATTTGGAATATGTGACGGCGAGTCTGGTAGCGACAAGCCCAGAGATTGAAACTGTTGAGCCAGTGTCGCGGAGTGTGGAGTTTGAATTCCCACAACCGTCCAAGTTCCCGAATCTTCCTAAAATCTTCCTGGCAACTTGCGAAACATAGGTTGTGATCCCCGATCAACAGAAGCTAACCCCAGGCACAGCAGTGTTGGAACCAGATGCAACGGCCGCTTTGCCGATGCGGCAATTTGCCGACAGGAAACTGCTAAAGGGGTATCATGGGATTGGACCTCCGAGGTAGAACCAGGAGAAAGGGAACCGCCGAACAAATATAAACCAAATCAATCCGGGACCAGATGGCATAAAACAACCCAAATTCATGGCGGAATGGGAGAAAAGGCGCAGAGAAGATCGGGGATCCTATACTTACCGTTCAGAAAAAAACTCTAGACTTCGAGATTCCAAATGGACCAATCGAACGGGACGCGTCCCACAGGGTCAACCAAGTTGAGAGTCATTCGCCTGATCGAGGAAAGCGAGCAAGCCGGAAAACGACAACCAGTGGATTCAGGGAATTCGCAAACCCAAACCCTTTCAAACTTAAATGCTACAAATCTCTGCTTGATATAAGTTCAAGGGCTTTTTTACTTTCCAACCCCGATCCCTCTCCCCCCAACTTACGTTATATTGTGATGTCGTCCGTTACCAGCCATACGGCACTCTCAGAGCGCCCTGAGCGTAGCCGTAATGCAAAAGCACAAGCGAGACATCGAGCAAAGCGCAAAGCATACATCGAACAGGCATGTCGTCTATATTGTAGCTATGTCGAGTTGTTCTCTGACTCAGTACTCAATTGACAGTTGGAACAAACTGTTACCAAGCTTCAAACAGCCCTGGGCTTCACACATGAGGAAGTTGCTGCACTTCCTCCTCCACTCATAAAAATCCGCGAACTCGAACAAGACCTCGCCAGGTTGGAAAAGGAGAATGAGGAGCTGCGACGGATGCTCTCTGAATCAGGCAGAGGGTTATCTGTGGAAATGACCCGCCGTAATTCTCTTTCTTCCTTCCAGGATGCGCGCACATGTGATCGTGATCTCAAGAGAAGAAGGATGGCTGGTAACGTTGAAGGGGCATATATTGTACGTTATTTCCTCCTCCTTCGACACAAAAGTGAACTTGTTGAATGAAATCTTGTTGCAGAGTCCGACCGACACGCCGCCCCAAGGTGGTGATATGATTCGACCTCCGCCATTAACGATTCCACCGCCAGTATCGCACCATTATTCGCACTTACCCCCAAATGCCTCACATCATAACGTTGCTCAGGCTGGACATTCTACAATGTACAGTCTACATGCCCCAGCTTTCCAGATGCCTGATACGCCGTCGGGCTCAAGTGCCACATCAAGTCCCCCATTTTCGGCGAGTGTTATTTCTTGTAAACACCAAAGCTATCTTGTAGCGAGATTGGTTGTATAGAACTGTCTTGGATCCTAGTGACAATTTCTATTCTGTCCCCCCTGTAGCCCGCCCAAATGCAAGAGCCATTACATTCGCCCATCAATCACCGGCCACCGATTCTAAACGACCAAGTCATGCCCAACTACGCTCAACGATCGAACCCTTACGGCTCCGTCAAAGTCGAAGACGAACATTATGCGGTGAGTTTAATAAATCACTGCCCGTACGACCTCATTTAATTTAGGATGAATGTGAAAAGTCCTCCCAACAACATCACCCACAGAACGGACATTATTCAATTACTGCCTCATACAACCACCCACCAGCTGATGCCGGGATGAACAACTGGCATACCTACTCCTCTGAGCGCGCTCATTTGCATCGATAGTTGTCAGGGGGTGATGTTTCCCCTTTTTCCCTGTCGTTGATCACCTAGAATATACCCCTGCTTGATATCCTTCACTACTTTTCTATCTCCTGTTGGGGTTTGTTTCTATTTCTCTATAGACAGAACTATCTGGGTGTCGGGTGACCTACGAGTAAAATCATTATGCTTGTCGTACATAACACCAAACTGGGACTTAAAGGAATGAAACTTAAATGGACGCGAAGCTTATTTGAGTGTGGGATACTGCAGAAGCACCAATGACTAAACCCAAGATCTGCTACCACAGTTCATATCTAGATTGGCTCGTTAACGGCATGGCAGGTCTTTGGATGCTGGGCGTTGATTCCCGGATACTCATCGACCACCACTGTGTAATTTACCGACTATACTCAAGCCCCACCACGAATATTGAATGATATACTGTGGTGCTCATGAAGCACTAGTGGTGAGTACTCACGGTATTACAAACAAAAATAATAACTCCCCGGATATGGTAATTGGTGATTGATGATTCGGCCACACAGTATGGACCCCTCATCATAGTGGCCCGAATGGCCCCAACGAGGGCCCATTGTTCGTGAATTAGATATAACTTGCCTTCAAAGATAACTGTTATTATCTCTCTCCTTACTCACTCAGAACAGCTCATAACCCGTGTATCCGATCTCTCACCGCGTCCTCACCACGCTCTTATAAAATCATTGGAAGGGGGTAATAATCCGAACTCCTGACAATTAAGCGATGCCTTCTTTGTCTCAAAATAGTACCGGCGGGTCGAAAACTGCAGGCGTCACTGGGCTGGAGCAAGCTTTGAGGGATGGTAACACCGCTATCATAGGAGATACACTACATTTCGAAAGTGGGTGTTGGCATCTAATCATACCATGATCCCCGATCAACCGGCAACTCCAGCTCTTGGGGTACACGACCTCGATGGAACATCCGTAAGCCCGGCGAATATCGTCGATTCTGTCACTAAATCGATGGACACGTACTACCATGTATGGGCTGCGGTAAAACAGACCATTGAAGAGCGGTAAGGGAACTCGGCTGAGGAGATCTGACATTCTAAATGAAAAAATAATACGTTTAGCATCGATCGCCGCATCCCGGAGAACGATCTTACAAAGGCTGCGCTGGAACGACTAGTGCGTCCTTTAACCCTTAGTTCTGAAGCTTACCCTGTTGACTTCTCCATGGCCCAGCTATTCGAGCTAGGAAATATTATTCTGGACCGGGTTAGCGGACCGCATTTCACCTTCGTGGACCCCAGAAGACACAGCAGTACTTCAGGGATCATTAAGAATGCGAGACGACTGATATGTTTGTTTGAAGAAAGGGGGGTCCGGAGGGGCAAGGTTGTCATCAGCGTTTGTTTTGTCTTAATTTCCATCCGGGGAAGTAGCCCATTGAATGCTATATCAGATTCCGGCCACACACGAGGGTGTTGCGGCTGCGCAAGAACTCGAGGACAAACATAGAATACATACGAACCTCTACCTGGTTTCGGGTCTTTTACACGCTGCAACATGTGCAGAGGTGGGCGCAACAGCAATAACAATCCCGGTGGGGCGTGTGAGTAGTTCATCCTTGTTGATTCACGACGTATGCTGACGTTTGGGAATCAGTTACTACATTGGCACGAGCGGAAGCGGAAGACCGTTTATGAAGATTTGAATGCTCACCCTGGAATTGAAGCAATACAATCGACACTGGAATACTTCAGGCTCCATAAGATCAGGAGCAAAGTCATAGGGTCTGAGTTTCGGGCGGTAGGCCAAACATCGCTCTCTCCGAAGTCTTGGCTGACCGCGCCGAATTAGCTATCGGAGATAGGCCCCCTCGGCGATTTTGACGCCATCTGTGTAACCAAGGATCAAGTTGACCGCCTGAGATGGAATCAGGTTCCCATATCCAAGCCACTTGCTACATCATCTGCTTCTTTACGGGCACGGCAAGCGCAATATCCTAGCACACTTCTAGCTTCTGGATCCGGCTTCCTCAATGCTATGTCGGCTGAAACGCGAAATATGGTGGCCACAACCCTGTATACTGCTCTCGGAGAAATGAAAGTCCAAATGGACAATCTTGAGGAAATTGTCAGGCTCGAAGTTGCCAGACAGTTCGGACTACAGACGATGGACCTGAAGGCTCTATATCGTTCCTTGAGGTCGGAATCCCCGGATGAAAGATGCAGGTCTGCAGACCTTGTTCCCAAAATAGACCATACGGCCAGGAGGGCTGTAGCAAGAGCACTTGACCTAGATGGTCCTAGCATCATGTATGACGAGGATGAAATATTTTAGTTGCCGTAGGCATTATGTCATTCGTCGTATGGATTCTGCGCATCCGTTGAGCAAGGTTTCAGGAACATGCGCACACTCTTCACTTGAAATATTTCACCCAGGAAAATCACCACATGCGCTGGGTGATCTAAATCAACAAACCAAATGGGAAAGGGGTGATCCAATTGAATAGAGTTATCGGGAAATATGGCCGAAGGAATGACAGAACTCTTGAATGTTTTCGAAGACACCAGGCCTTCGGATAACCTTAATAAGAGAAACCCCAGACGGCAAGAGGCGAGCCAGCCAGGAGGAAGGGTTTTACCCAAAGGCATACCATTCCCAATTGGTACCACCGCGGAAGATTCTGCCTGATTTCGCAGGATTGACACAAGCGCCCAAACGACCTGAGGTGGAAGTAAGATTATATAAAATTTCCGGATCACCGGCCAGCACACAAGAACAAAAGCGCACATATGGCCCTTGCACGGGCAAGCCCGGGTTGTGGGTAACGACCGCACCAATAGGACTAGAGGTTTCAGTGCGGTACCATCGAGAATGTGATCAACCTACATTTCATGAACTTGAACCGCCCGGCAAAATGTCCGCTTTTGTCGATTGTGTCTGGTAAAACATACGCTAATGGCGAAAAAGTGGATGAGAATGATGTGTCGTTCTAAGGTGAGGCCACAAGGCTCAGGGGAACTCTGGGGGGGATCGGTGCCTAAGACAAAGAACAACATCAAGACAGCGATGGATATTAGAAGCTCGTGCCGACGGGCTGGGGGCCGTAGGATCATCGATAATCCATGGTTTGTTTGATTTTGTTTTAGTTGTAATGAACTTGGGGTCATAAGTCTGGATTATTTGGTCGCACGAACAATGCTATATCGAACCGATAGGACACCTGTCATCGAGAGATCGAGTACACAAGATGACCGCCATGCCTACTTGGGATCGTTGAACCCGCTGGCAGTCAGGGAGGGAAGTCAACATGCCGACTTTCCCGGCGGTAGAGGTGACCGTGCACGACTCCCGGGTTCTGTGGGGCTGAATGGGCTTTCCGAGGCTTTCCGCATATGTACCGTATTGTGCTACATCGATTCCTGTCGACGCCTTGCTCATAGGGAATACGACCAACAGGCAGGAAATAATATACAAGTGAGCTGAGGCTAACAATGCCTTCAAGCTCCGACAACTATAGGCGGATCTAACTTCTCGTCCGGGTTCTTTTGTAGAGAACTCTCAATCGCCCTAAGTCCAGCTCCGAGGTACCTACCCGAATCCTGTAAACACATCAACGCTGTTCGGATTGTCGGTTCAATATGAGTGTTCGCCTTGCTTCTGCCCAGGATTATTCTGTGTTGTTTGATAGCTATGATACGTGGATGTTTGATTGTGATGGTGTGCTCTGGCATGGTGATCGTGTTATCGACGGGATCGTAGACGTTCTAGAAATGCTACGCCGCAAAAGTAGGAGCCCCAAACGATATCTGCGGGTGATCCCACTAATCAAAGGATGTTCATCTCACACAAAGATAAGAAGGTCATCTTTGTGACCAATAATGCCACGAAATCAAGGAAGAATTACAAGGGTAAATTTGACCAGCTAGGGGTCGAAGCACATGTAGTGAGTGTGGAATAATTTCTGGTTGGATGTTCGTTAACACCGTCCTAAGGACGAGATATATGGGTCTGCATATGCAGCCGCAGTTTACCTGTCCACTGTGATCAAATTGCCGAAGACAAAAAAGGTATATGTGGTTGGCATGGCCGGACTCGAGGAGGAGCTGCATGAAGAAGGGGTTGCCTTCATCGGTGGCTCAGTAAGCATCATACCACATGTGGGACGCGTGGCTTCTGTAGTTGACAGGCCATTTTTAGGATCCGGCGGATTGTACTTTGACACCTTTTTCTCTGGCCAACTTCACCCTTGATCCCGATGTTGGAGCTGTGGTTTGTGGACTTGATACCCAAATGAACTACACCAAGATTTCGAAAGCGTTTCAATACCTGACTCGAAATTCTGATTGCCTATTCATCGCTACGAACGAAGATAGTACATATCCTAGTGCGGATGGGCTACTACCGGGGGCAGGGGCTATCAGTGCGCCATTGCGTTATGCTCTCGGAAGGGACCCTATATGTACAGGGAAACCGTCCAGCACGATGTTAGATTGCATCAAAGCGAAGTACGTTTTCACCCTATGATGGTTGTCCTTGCTGATAAGCGCGTTTCAAGAGTCGATTTTGACCCTAAGCGCACAATCATGGTTGGAGACAGATTAAATACTGATATATTATTTGGCCAAAATGGCGGCATCGCCACCCTCCTCGTTTTGACTGGTATTTCCATCTGACTTTTTAGAGCGGGATGTTAACTTACCGTCAAACGTCAGGCATAACAGCGGAATCCGACATCACGGGGCCCGATGCCTCCCCAATTATTCCAGATTTTGTCACCCGCTCACTCGCAGATCTTCGCATATTAGACACATTAGCATAACCGGCCACGCGTTTTCTCAACCCCTGTACTCCACAACTCCTGTACAACCGGATCTAGAGTAATGATTGTAGAATATCTGACTCAATTATGGAAGACATTAGACTTTAGTGTTCTATTCGCTTTTCGTGGCGCTCAGGGAACGTCTGTGTTCATCTGCTAGAAATGTCGTTGCGCTGGCTGTCAATGCAGACATTGATGCGATGATATACCCCAAGATAGCGCCAAACGCAGGCGTCAGTGGCCAAGCCTACACCATAAATATCAGTTGTTTTCTAGAAATCCAAATTATTGGTTTTGCAGACCTGCCATGGTCGGTCCCAGTCAAGGGCGATAGGAATTATCCCCAACCAGCAGCCCAACACGGTTCCGATGGCTGGGTAAACAAGTGCTCGTTCAACCGGTGTCCGAAGTCTTGACAGGGGGAGGGGCAATATATTTAGCTGTGACGCAGAGGGGAATCAGAAAGTCCACGAACGATAATTCGGCGAAAAGCCTGATCCAAGTAATCCGATTGACAACGGATTGGCTGTCATTTGAGAACAATGTTGGAAGCCCAAGTGAATATGTTGGGGAGAAAACTGCCAAAAGCGATATGAGAAGTGCCAGGAGGTAGGTTTGTATGGTGTGGCTGCGGACATATGATCTTAGTAGGTCTCGAGACGTTTTGAATCCCGACAATTCCCGACCTTGCGAGAGGCGCGCCGAATAGCACCAAGATGATGTGAATAGCAAAAGAAGCAACAAACGTTGCAGCCCACGCATTCCTGATGCTCTAGATCGATTCAACCCAGAGAGATGGTCAGACTATGTTCCAATCTTACTAGGGTGAGGCACTCACCGACCACCGGGTTTTTTCGACCTGGAGTTTATCTAGCCTCTTTTCGTCATGCGAGCCCTTTAGGGAATAGTCAATCCACCAGTTTCTCACCCAGCCTCCCCACCACCCTTGCAGCATGATCACGCCCACGCAGATCGAGACCAGCGTGGAAGCTGGGTTGAGCGTCAGGGCCTCTAAGAAAGGATGCTGCGGTCGATCTCGCGAAGTAAAGAGAGATGGATCCAAGGAAGGTTTCGTGAACTCAAATAGGAATGTTGTCCTAGGGAGAAAGAGCGCTGTAAAGGCTAGTAGTGTAGTATGGACACCGACCACTGAGGAATATAGAGCAAATGGGAAGAAGTTGGTAACCTCGGAGCCATCTAGTTCTTGTATAATGACCGGTTCTTCTTGAGGAGTGGCGGCTTTGCGAGCTTTGCTCTTACCTTTTGCCATGAACGCCAGCGAACACGGTGGTGGCACTGCGGAAGGTTCTTTACTCTTACGTAATAAATCTCTGATGACCCTATTCTATTCCGGCATTCGAAGGCAGAAGTATCCAAAAGAAATTCAAGGAACCGCTGTGAGATTGGGCTGGCCGTACAGAAGACGAAGACTTGTTGATAAGAAGTCATTAAGCTCAATCGTGAATTTGAACAAAGTAAGTCGGACGCGTCGAGTCACGTGGTGAGTATATCGGCAACGGCCGATGGTACTGACTAGTTTCTCAGCCACCAATTTCACATTGTACACTGTCGACATCGGCATCGACATCCTCAAGCACAAGGTACGCATTTTCCGGACGATGTGCTGGATTCCAGTTCTACACGACGATATGAACTTATTCACGCCCTAGTTTCAAGCAATGGCCCAACGTGTCACCCTCCGCAAGCGCCAACCCTACAACACCACTTCCAACCGCCGGCGCGTGGTGAAAACTCCCGGTGGAAAGCTTGTTTACCACCATATCCAAAAACCCGCAACATCACCCAAGTGCGGTGACTGTGGTATCGGACTCCCTGGTGTACGCCCTTGGTTTATTGGGAGGAGTTATTTTATAACGGACGTCTGACTTTTTGATTCATAGATCCCCGCTCTCCGACCCCGTGAATACGCAGGTATCTCTAAGCGTCAAAAGACCGTCCGCCGTGCGTATGGTGGCTCGAGGTGTGGAGAGTGCGTAAAGTCGCGGTGCGTTGGCTTATCCGTCTGGTGTGATAAGATTTGGTCTAATTTGCTTGGTACAGCATCCTCCGGGCATTCTTGGTAGAGGAGGCAAAGATTGTCAAGAAGGTTATCAAGTCGCAGACCGCTGCACGGAAATAGATTCCGTTACGAGGGTGCTTTGGAGGTGGCTTTTGTCCTTGACGATATCATGCGCTTTCGCACCATTTTTATACTACCACATTATGAACGCATGTAGGATCGTCATGCCAAAATCAACGACCGAGGAGGTCAGTATGCAGCTCTTTCGCATTCCCGAGAGTCTGGTGTCTTTGAAGTGGTTGGATTTTGCTACCGTCCAAGGTGCAATCAGCAAGACGATATATGTACTGTTACAGGAAACCCATTCAGTCCGTTGGTATTATAAGAGCCTACATATTAAGAGTACTGGTCAAATCAAACTGGTGCATGTATAAGTAAATACATCCGCTCGGAAAAGGCCTCAATGGAATGTATCCCGTCCACCAGGTGCTGGACGACTGGTTACATCCCGTTCTTCCCTTGGCCCTTGACCATCAAAGTCCGAAAACGGATCTTTGCTATCCTTATCGTCTCCATCTCCGTAGCCCTTACCATCTCCTCCAACATACCCGGGTGGCTTACCCTCATAGGGCGGTGCAAAGGGGTCATCATGGCCTGGGGGAGCGCCAGCAGGAGGCGCGTATTGTTGCTGGCCGTAATAGGGCTGGCCTGTATAAGACCCAGAGTTGTTGCCATAGTTGTAGGCGAGATTAGGAACAGAAGCATTGTAAGGCTGGGTGTAATGAGATGGGTATGCACCCATGCGGACTTGATTTGAAGGCGCTCTGCTTGCATTGGCTACACTTGTAGGATCGAGAAGTTGACGATAGTAACTGAACGCGAGAGCGGTGAACAGGGCTGCGAGGACTGCGTAAAGTAAAGTGAGATTTGGATTGCGGGTAGTGGGGTGGATAAGCTTACGTGAAATGATCAAAAAGGCGACTATCTCTGACCAAGAAGCGCGATCCCAATTACTCTTACACCCTTCAAAAGTATGAGTAGACTGGAGGAGTGATGTCGTGATAAAGCTTACATGCTGCAGCCTCGTCCTTGTTAAGTACATCATGGCGGACGGGTCCCCAAAATCCATTCTTTGAAGATATATCAAAATAAGCATAGTTGTAGGCAAAGGAATACCATACATATACAACTGTATTGCCTTCAGAAAGATTCGTACATTCCGAAATGATATCATTCTATGGTAAATATTAGATCCCATTCTCTGGGCAGCGAGTCGCTATGAAGCACGTACTTTCCAGATGAAATGGGTTACTATGCGAGTAAGACCAGCCGCAACGACAATGAGGGTTGCCAGCGCCGCGAGTATGGCGTAGATGCGAACCAAGGCCACTCGTTGCTGTTCAACTTAAGAATTTGAAGGTTCAAATCGGTGACCTTATACATACCGACACAGCACTGAACACGCCCAGTGCCTAAAACATGTAGTTAGCAATTTGCCTTGTAAGTCGTTGTGGTGCCACTCACTCCTATTACAAAAACGGTCAGGTACAGTGCGCCCAGCGCGACTGAGAGATTTGCTATTTGTGGGAAGTTTTCTAGGAGATGAGCGCGATGTAAGATGATGAACTCCCAGGTTGATAAAGCACCGTAACCCACGGTTCTTGTCAATGCCATAACCTCTGAAGAAGCCAATCTACATCGGGAAGGTTGGTCCTTTCTATCTATATAGGTCAATGTATGGGGACACTCACAGCTCTATTGAGTTGACAAGAAATGTCAGTATATAATACACAGCTGTGGTATGGAGACTCACGAGAGCAAAGTCCAAAGGCCAGCCAGAAACGCAGCTAAAGACAGAGGTGCGTTAGCTTACTTTACAACTGGTGCTGCAGCATCTCTTACTCGCTATTACAACCGGTCTTAGATTCCTTCGGTACACCCGTGTAACGAAGGCATATGATGGCGGTGAACCTGAAGATTATCCCAAATAAGAGAGTCAGCAAACGTAACGAAGCAAGAATCGCATAATAAGAAAGCGGGATAAAGGGTTTACAGGGCTGAAACTCGCTGATATGAAACAATGATCACTGCAAGAGAGTGA
Source organism: Clitocybe nebularis (assembly GCA_900068955.1). Lineage (NCBI taxonomy): Eukaryota > Fungi > Basidiomycota > Agaricomycetes > Agaricales > Clitocybaceae > Clitocybe > Clitocybe nebularis. Next base: position 11,855 of record CEMJ01393695.1, on the reverse strand, counting down.
ACATATCTTGGCGAAACATATTTACCTTGAGGTGGTGGAGGCCTGCTATCCATTGTGAAACTTTCGTGAGTGTCGTGTGAGGGAACTTGGATTATGTGAGTTTATAAAGTGGAAAAGGGGGAGGATGAGGGTTATGAATGGACGGAGGCAATGTGGCGTGCTGCGGTAGGGCTGTGGCGGTGCTTTGTTTGGTTTAGTCTATAAATGTCACAACAACGGCGGTCTCGGCACTGATCCAGAGCTCAAATTGCCATTGTCCCAACTTTTTCTCATCGCCTGCTGGGACCATCGACGGTCGAGATAGAAACAGCCCCAAGAACTATTGTCCAACAATACGAATACATACTCTATTTTTGCTCTCAATGTTCGAGTATAGACACCGCCGCTTGAGTCATCAGCTTATTTCCTATCGGGGTTAACATCAGCCCCCAAGAGTTGATCGACGTTTTGTACACAGGACACTGCAGTTTAGAAGATGAGGATGTCAAATCAATTGTCAGCTTTGGCTGATGTTGGAAATCCGTTATACACGAGCACATACCACGATATATGTCTTAAACATTGGTATACTCTATATTGCCTCCTGTGCCTCGATTATAAGCAGGCTTGATATTTTCTTGATATCATGCTGATCCCCGACGACGTCGCCTTGACTGCGGTATTGCCTACTACCGAGGCTGTGCCCGCCATCAGCCGAAGCCTTAATTATACGCCGTCACGCGTTTCCTGCTCTTTGTCCGGTACCACCCCCAGCACAGAGCCAGCATGATGTTGACGCGCCCCCCTCCACTTCAGCTGCAGCGTGAGTTGGATGATTCAGCGATATCATATTTATAACTGCCTGCAACACCATACTGACGTATCCCGTTTTTTAAAGTTGGTGACAGCTACCCCCCAGGTGGGTGGATCCACTCACGTCTCTCAGACGGGATGACAAGATTGATGCTAATTCGCGCGATATTCCCTCTTCTTTTTATAGCATTACCTCGCAATCGTGAGCAGGTTAGATCTTTCATTGCCCAGGTATATCAAGCAAACTGGCGCAATGTTGTGATTGCTGGTACGCCAGCTTGTCGTGTTTAGCTTTCCACGGAAGTAAGCTAATCGCCACATACACAGTCGCTGCCATCAATGCTTTGAGGTTCTTTTTCTCGTACGTTTTCCGTCCTCTCCTTCTAGTTTACCACTCATCCTTACCATATATCCCATTTAGAGCAGTACGTTTTCTGAATAGCACTATGACCAAACCCTGACAGCTCTCTGTCATAGTCCAACGCATTCCAAGATGTTGGAGTCGATAATCTCTGTTAGCCAATCCACTCTACTCCGCTATCACGTCAATTAAACACGCCGTCAGATAATGCTCCCAAGCTAGCTCAAATCTCCACCGCGCTGGGCGCGATGTATGTCACAACTGCTGTGATCCAAATCTTTGGTGTCTTCAGTACTTCTATGGTTAGTTGGCATGTGTCCCAATTCTCCGCAATGTTCGCTAATGTCACCTCCCCCTTTCAGCAACAGCTGAAACTAATCCAAGTATATGCATATCTAGCCTTCATATCGGCGCTGCTGGTGACGGTCGCCGGATTTGTGGCCAGTGTTTCATATTTCCTACTCGCCGTGAGTTCTTCCTACCCATTCAAGCGATTCTAATATATACTGACTCAGGACATCCGTTTAGGATGACTTGGTTCATCAATGCGTGTCTTTGTCAACGGCCGGCAAGTTAGACTCCAAATCGATATTTGTCAGTCCCACTCAGATCATTCCTGTTAAAGTTCTGTTCTTACTTTCCACCCCCAGAGAGGAGAACCTTGGCCAAGAAAGGCCCTCTCCGCAAAAGCCGCTCAAGACCGTAAGTCCCCTTGCACCTTAACGTGACTACTCACATAAAACCCCAAAAAAAGAATGCCTCAAAGCCTGGTCGACGGAATCGATGTCCCAAGTCCTCTCCGTCTTCATCTTCTCCCTCCTCCCGTCCATAGCCTTCTTCTTCCTCGCCTACGTCTATTACCGCCAAACAACAGATCCCAACCACCCCGCAAACTTGTGCCTCGCCAACCCCAGCTCTGCAATCCACATGGAGGCGTACCAAAACGTTCGCTACAGCCCAATATACAATCGTAGCAGCCTGCCACAGCACAGTGACGATATCACCAACGCCGGTGTACGACCGAGGACGCCTAAACGCGGCAAGGCGAAGCCGACTGTCACCCACCTGCAGTTCTCTCCGGTTATGCAGACGGCTTCGCCGTATGGGATGACACCTGGCCCACCGAGCTTCGGTCCGCTGAGGGATTATAGGCCTGGGGATAAGTTTTTCAGTATTGGTGAGGATGATTAGACGAGAAGTTCTTTTGGTTCAAGGGTTGTATTCCCATGTATTATGGTTGTACTTGTACATATGGCCTGGGGATGAGGTATGGAACATGTTCTTGAGCTACCCACTCGCTTTTCTTAAGGTACCCTTCGATGAGACCTCATTCGCTGGAGTAAAACTGTTCCATAATATCGGAGGCTACTTGAATTCTAGGGCTTGTAGGGGTACTTGTTCACCTAGCATGTGGCGTGTAACCATTACCAGAGCCGATATTCGCTAATTCGCATTTCTCATGTCAATTTACTCACAAGCGGAGGTGGGGAAACTAGAAAGTCCACAATTCGAGTTGTTTAATTGTAGCCAGACAGCTGGTCGACTTTGCCACTGGTGCCTAGCGTACATTCAATGGTAGGATTGAATTGTAACCTTAGGGAGCTTGTTGTATACGCCCCTTATAGTACGTGAGTTGAGGTCGTCTCGGTGAGGGTTCGAGTTGCTGGTGATTTGATATTTCATGTAAGTATTGACAAGCTCATCGTTGCCATTTGCAGGTGCATTTGTGGTCAGGACGGACACCTAGACTTCCCTTGTTATAACTTGGGACGGTAGCGCATGCTAATAAGGGCAAGGCACCAACAGATCCGTGCGCAGCTCAGGGGAGATTTTCCTGGGAATCCCCCGTACAGCAGGAGCTGAAGCCTGAGATCTGATTATTTCACGTTGCTAGGAATAGCGATAGTCCGATTAGTAAGTACGCAGGATATAAAAAGTTTGGGGGTGGATGAAAACGGTAGATTTTGACTTAGAGCAGTGCATTGAAACACAGGAGTTAGGGGTATGTATGGTGGTGTGTCGTGGGGTGTACACATGTGATAACATATGGGTCCACATGCTCTCAGATGAATCGCCGTCGCGGAGATTCAGCGCTCGACGCTCAATGCAA